>JAGDQP010021827.1:0-31246 GCA_022664845.1 Lepisma saccharinum | reverse complement strand
AAGTCTTGGTTCATTAATACAAAGAGATCTGGTACAATATTGCTTGGTACGGTATTGGTACGATACTGTACCAATACTGTACAAAGAGACTTGGTACAGTATTGGTACAATACCAAAGAGACTTGGTACAATATTGCTGTTACTTATTGACATTTTTTGGATAAAAGTATCTCGATATTTTTTCACATTTTTTTTTTTTCGAGGCTTCGAAGTTGATTGAGTTATTATCAATGTCCTAAACGAGTTGGTGGGCTTCTAATCACGGGATCGACAGTATTGGAACCACTCTGTTCAATAGGCTTCCACTGGAATTGAACCCTAACCACGAGCACATAAAGCGCGCTTACATCTTGGCCATCCCGATATCTCGAGACTTAATGACCTTTTCAGAATACACCACAATGTGGAACGCGGCTTCGATCCCGCGTCTTTAGTTGTCACCAGCTCGCAGATTCTCTGATTGTAGAGGATCAACATCCGCTATATGTATTTCATGTGTATATATAGTTCAAGACAAAACAAAACTACCCTGACGCCATATGTTTACTATAGGATTCAAGGTCGTTTAGTTTTGTCCTCGATTATACGGGTTCTCTTTTAGTGTGGCTGTCAATTTACCATGTTCGTTTACTATCTAGAAACATAAGCTTTGTTTGAGTGTGGATTTGCACAGTATGTGCACATTATATGTTCGTTGTGTGTACATTTGGAGTCAATATGTATATATATAAGAAAAGATCTGGATGTGTTTGTGTCTGGATGTGTACATTACGAAACCACTTTTTCCACATACAGTGGATTGAGGTGAAATGTCACACATTCTGGTCTAGGAGCCATTGTGAAGTAATTAACAAATACAAACAGCAAAATTTCGCACAAAGATATTTTGAATATTCGTGCTCCTACTGAAGGAAGTACATCAAGCTAAAGGTATACATACAACTGATATACGGGCCTTTAAACTGATCTGTCTTAAAAATAGGAATTTTCCCCATAACATCAGTGTAAGATGCTCTCTCATTTCGGGGGAGATACCTAATACATCATAACTAAGATATATATGACAATAACAGGGAAATTAGAATGTTAAACTTCATGTCTACGTTGTAAAATACATGAACAAGTGTGGATATATTTCCACCACTTCAGAAAATATTTGTTACAATATCCACCTTAATGACATCTGCTTGAAAACGCAGATTTCTCCCCCTTATGTGATCATGGAATAGACACGAATTAAATGCAGAAATGACTTGTGTCACATAAAAAAATAGTTATTTAATGTATAGTATATATATTCTATTAAACATGTAACGAGTAACCGCAGCAGATTCGTGTTCACTAGGTCCTGGGTTCGATTCCCGCTATATATATGACTACACTTTATTTTCAAAAGCAAACTACCAATGTGTCTGAAGCGTAAAGTTTATAATCAATGTGTCTTATCTGCGATAGTGTACGGCTGTCAAACTTGGGCATTGAATGCGCAAACGATTCAAAGATCGAGTCACACAAAAAGCAATGGAGAGATGAATACTAGGAATAACTAGGAGGGACAGGAAGACAAATGATTGTATTCGCGCACAAACAAAGGTAGAGGATGTAATCAAGACTGCGAAGAAGATGAAGTGGAGATGGGCCGGTCACATAGCTAGACGAAGAGATGGAAGGTGGACGACAAATGTACTAGATTGGATTCCTAGAGAAAAGAAACGACCGAGACGACGTCCAAATGTAAGATGGGTAGATGAAATCAATCGTTTATCAGGAGCTACATGGATGAGGATAGCAGTAGACCGAGATATGTGGAAAGAAAAGGGGAAGGCCTTCATTCAGCACGGGATAGAACAAGGTTGAATATGATGATGATATAAAATGTGGAATTTTCGAAAATCTGGTAGCTCTCAGTTCTGATACTGCCGATTTTTTTACTGTTAAGCTGTAGTAGCTGAGGATTAAGTGCGTTATAAGCCTTTATTGTAATAAAGGGTATTATCATGAAGTTAAAGATTAACATTCAATATCAATAATAATTTGATGTATTGTACAGTGTAAAAATAATCAAACAAACAATAATATAAACTTCCAACGGAATTTCAACCAATAATAAACACGTATCTAATTTTTAAAGAGAAATAATTGTAGATTTTAACGAAGTTCAGTTTACTAGGTTTTAAGTTGCTTATCCTCTCCGTCAGAGCCCTGTATTCGGATCCCATCTCGGCCCGACCGGCCAGATTATACATCCACAGTCCACACCTTTCGGCTCGATTAGAATTCGACCCAAAATCGGACCGGACCGGGTCGGCCGAAAAATTGTGTGCGTCACCCACTGTTCTGCTGCATCAGGTCAGGGGCGCCCGATTTTCCGCCTTACTCGGATCGAACCGGAAAGTGTGTCTCCAGAATCGGACCTGATCGGGATCGAGCTCGAATACAGGGCTCAAATTGTAGAGTAGAGAGGAACGTGGCTTATTCTAGCAATGTATTGGGTTAGTGCAAAAATAATTTCGATTTTCAACCATCCAGTTTACAGCACCATACAACTTAGAACGAAACTTATTAATAGAAAAAAGAACAATTATAATCTACAGTTTCACAAAATGGCGATTTATTCCAATATGATATGTATATCTTAGAGACCAGTTGCGGTTACTTAGTCGAAGATTACAATATAGATAGAAAGGAACATATACATGAGAAAGAAAGTTCGAATACATATTAAATTATTTAATTTATTTGTACAAACACATATTCTAAAAGAACGATGATGAGACTACTTATTAACTTTAGTTCTATGTTACAGGTTAACAGAAATATTCAACAAATCATACCAACTAATGTCCTTACAATACAAATAACACCACAGTGTAGGCATACTTTGAAAATCAAATAGCTTTTCAAATATCAATACAATAGGTAAAAATATTTCCTACAAAATAGCTTTAAATAGATCGTTCAGAAAATTGCCAATTTCATAATTAAAGTACAGAGCGCTGGTGTCATCTATATTCCTTTCTATTATACACTACTGTACTGATAAATAAAAATATAACACTTCTTAACCTCATTTAATATTATACTTACATTATGAATAGGGCCTATAGATAGTAAACCATAAATGAGATAACATATGATTGATAATATACTAAAGAGTGCAATATAGGGTGCTTCAAAACAAATTAGCACTATTAAACAATGTAGCATCACCTTGCAATAGAATTCTTAGGTTTAGGAATCGAACAAATCTTTGAACGCGTTTTAAGCTGCCCCTTTGTGGTCCTCTGTTACATGAAGTTACCGAAATACTGAAAAAAAAAGTAATAGTTGAGCGGAGGGAGATTCGATGAGTAAGGTGAGTGGAGTATAGCTTCGTAGCCAAGTTTGTACCATTTTTACACAATCATTTGCGAAAGGCGTCGTTATGAGGAAAGAATTCCCCCCTTTTCGATTAATCAATGTTGGGTGTAAACGTTTCGATTTTCGGTTCATTTTACTTGTTGACTTTTCTGGGAATACTCTTCAATATGATGGTGTTGCCATGGTCCGACCACTTGTCTCGCAAACGATGCTGCCGATATAAGACGAACTGGTCTACAAAATTCTATTTCACCCTGATTCGGGTTTTCCCAGGATCTAGTTTGTAAGTACAATCCAGGCATTTGCCTGGTGTAACTGAGGGAAAACCCCTGAGGAAACGTCAGTCAGGATGGGCTTCCGCTCAAACCGTTCACAGGACCTTCCGATTACTAAGCCAACGCTCTACCAACTGAGCTACGGCCGATCGATTTATATGATAATATTTACAGGATGTGCTATTATATTGGACATTCTCAAGAAAAGTGACATAAGTGAAAATTTTAATTTTTTCGTAGTGGTGGCTAAAAAGTATTAGAGAACTATTCTAACTTAATAAAATGCCACAATTTTATCTATATCGGTGGCAGTCAGGTAGCAGATGTGTCACCTTTCCGTTTGACAGATTTTAAACATAGCTTGTTAAGTAGTAAAATGCAATTTCTTTCCTGCTTCTTGATTTTTTTCAGTTGTGTCAATATATATATATATATATATATATAATCATATTCAGCCGCTTTCCATGCACTGATTGATGAAGGTCTCCCCCTTTTCTTTCCACATATCTCGGTATATATATGACCGCCTAGTTGGTCTAGTGGTTACCGTTGCTGACTGCTAATCATTGGGTTCCGGGTTCGATTCCTGGCTCTGCCGAGAATATTTTTCCAAAGTAAAAGGCTGTGGAACGAGACCACCCAGCTGAAAGGGGGAGCTGCTGTGAATAAGACAGTGGCGATGAAAATTGAGAGCTCTCCTCTCCCAACACGTCTGGTCAGAGACCTCATCCACTAGTGGATTGAATGTGGTTGTGAATTATTATTATATATATGACAGTATTCCGACCATTTCAAATGAAGTATTGTAGCCGACACATTTTTACGCTGACACAATCACTGCTCATAACTCAAGGATTAATGCGTAAGTCAAAAACGGATCACACAGTGATTACACACGTGATAAACTTAAGAAGAACTGCAAATTGGGTCGATTTTCGATTAGACTGAATGTGGACGATCGAGTTTAACTGTTTGCTCTGATGTCTAACTTCAGCCATTGATCGAGTACTCTGGTATCGTCAAGTAACTCCTCACTGGATAGGACTGATGTAGTCTTGTACCAAGAGAAAATCAGTGGTACCAGATCAATGTTGAATAAAGTTTCCGTAAAACAAAAATTGTTAGTTGCATTATAGGCGAACAAGAAAATAGTTTTGCAAATGCGACTTTGTTTGCCTTCTTTTACAGGAAACCAAGCAAGTAAGATAGTATGGAAGATACAAGAAATGACAAGGAATTTCCCTCTTCCCCCTCCAAATAACAGGCTAACCCTGCTTACTCACCAGATCTTCTTGCAGCCGGTTATCACTTTTTCAAGCATCTCGTTAACATCCGGAGTTCTTCAAGAACCAACCAGCAGGAAATTACGCGTTCAAAGAATTTACCGGATCGAAAATCTCTAAATTCTATATTAGTGGAATAAAAAACTTCAGTCCTACTTTCTGACAATGCGTAAATTTTTATTAATATATTTGCTCAGATATATTACTTTAAGGTTGATAACTACTGTTATTATTTATTACATCTGGGAACTAATCGAAGAGACATTAATTCACTTTGTAAATTGTTATTGCGTAGGCCTACTTATTGATCGTTAGTAGCACAACAAAGGACGCAAAATATTTTAACTTAGAAATTCAAATATGATATATTTCTAGCAACGAGATGAAGACAATTTTATCCTAAATATATTCAATTTATTAGGTTTAATTTACAAGCACAAGTAACAGTTGGCATGCGCAGAGCTTTGTAAATACAATTGAAATAATTGCGTGTTTCTTTGTATGATTACTTTTGTTTCCCTTTCAAAACTAAGCTCTATGCCTGCTTTTCCATTATCTCATGTGTGTGACTGGTAAGTCATTTATTGTTCATAATCTGTTTACCTCTTTGAATAACAAGTTCTGTGAAAACTTTTAAATGTAGTGGGTAAAATGGGCATGTGAAAAATATCACAAAAGCAAAAAAAGAGCAAGGTTGAGACTCGTTTATTTTTTGTGTAGAAAACCATTTTTCTTTTCTTACCTATCCTCGTGATCTACAGTGTTGCAAAATAACACCTTCAAAACCGCCCCACGAGATTCCTGGCATCAAAATTAGAAAAAAAAAAACACACACACACACACTGTAAAAACTGTACCTCTGAATTGGGAGTACAAAATTGGGATTTTGTACTTCCAATTTTTGAGAGGCAGTGGCGAACTCAGGGTTGGGTTTAGAGGGGCGGTTTTTTGCCTCCCAGTTCTTGGGAGGGAACATCATAATAGAAACCAAAACGAAGGTAAAATATGAATCTCTGGGTCCACATTGCCTTTGAAGAATAGGTAGTATAATGTACTCCCAATATTTGAGAATCAGTGACGAACCCAGAGATTCATAAGGAAACCTCTTGTGCCCCCAGTGCACAAATTTGGAATATGCATTTTTAGATAGAGCATGTCTGAAGTCTTTGACACTAGCATGCTGTATCAGATCTATTTTAAATGACATTGGAATATGAAGCTCTAAATTTACTTTCCCCACGCTTTCGGCAGCCTATAGCCCCCAAAACGAAGCAATTGTGCACCCTGGATGGCCTATATTGTGTTTCTTGTTTTAATGTCAGGAATCTCATAAGGTATTTTTGTCGGTGTTATTTTCCAACGTCCTGTAACTTGCGACTTGAAGATTCAAGTTTTGGCAATAGATAGAGCTACACTGAGAAAAACGCTTACATTCCCAATAATGTTAATGTAACATTTGCAGTATTACGTAGGTTGCGTACGTTAATACGTACGGAACATACGTAATACGTAAGTAACCCACGTTCAATGAAATTGGCGATTAGTGGTGAGTGCATTACAAGTAATGCCAAGTGGAAAAAGTCTTTATTACGTATGTTTCCTACGTCTTCCTGTTGTTTCTCCATGCCACAATTTTTGGCAGGACGGAATATCCTGCCGACATGTAAAATGAATAAAGTGACCTCATATAGGAACACAGGCAAGCAGGATGGAACCTCCTGCCAAGAATGAAAGAAGGAGAAGTCAGTATATACATTACAGACGGTACTCTCCTACGTAATAGCAGGAGCCGCCTGCAGTAACACTATAATGATGAACACTGCTTGTATCAATGTTGGTAACGTTTGCATGCAAGTACAGCAGGAGACACAGTCTAGCAGGAGAAGGTTAAGTGCGTTGCGAAATGTTAAATGTATTGCAAGTTGTTGCGGTGTATTACAAGCAGCTCGCGAGATGGCAGCACAGTTTTGTTTATAACCAAAAACTAAAACTATAATTATTGTGCATGGGAGATCTGTTTTGTAAACACAAAAGGCAACGCGATTAATATTATTAGCATATGTGATAATTTAAAGATTTCTTAATGCATTTATGTTACTGCTCATATCTAAAAGCCAAATGTGCGCAATCAGTTATTGTAGAATAGTTTATAAGATAAGAAGTTAGATTATCGATGCAGATACTAACATTAATCGGATTTAATGTCTGGTTTATGAAATAATAAAATATTTAACGGGGCATTATGCTCTAGAATGAAGTTATTGATTTTAATCTATGGAAAAGCATGACCTTCCGATACAGGTGCATCATCCATTCTTTCCGTCTGATACATCTATATAGTCTGGAGGTAACTCGTGTACACGATGTACTGACCGTTCTGCCAGGCAGGAGGGAACCTACAACCACGACAGCTGGACGGCCAGTACGTAAGGAGCAGTCCTCAATACGAGCCTGGGTTTCCCTACAGGCAGGCAGGACGGTGGCTACGTATTGGCATGTGAGTGCAAATAACTTCATGACGTCATTAAAAAATGACGTCATGGACTAGCGTCTGCAATTAGCATGCCAGGCAGGAGCAAACAGCAGTTAACAGTACACATGCTCGGTAATGCTGTTTGCTACGTCCGTCATACTATCCTCGCCAACTCATTATTGCAGGAGGGAACCTACGGATTTAAGGAGGTTACGTCCTTAAATCCTAGGAAAATTTTTCTCCGTGTATAAGCAGAAAGCACAGGTACTGTTGTCTAATATATTGGGTATGTGCGAATGAAATGATCGCTTGAAGTCTGGTGGGAAACACACCTCAGCAACACAACACAGGGATCGACTGAGCTCACGCGTCTAACGTCACAAACACTGCATATGTCACCACACAGGCTGGGATACCCAGGCAGTCACGAGGCAGTGTGTTGTTGAACAGTATCGTATGAAAGTAAATCATGCAGAACAAACAACTGCTATTGATTTTTCTTCATGAAGTCAAACTGGGGCATTCTGCACAGTAAGTCACAAAAAACATTAAAAGTGCATTTGGGACAGAAATAACGAATGAATATTCATTTCGGTGACACAACATTCCAAGATGAGCTCCATGTGCACCGACCAACATCATGTTAAAATGAGCTGCTCAGGAATATCGTGGAAGCGGACGCTCGGAAAAATGTTCGTGCCATTGCAGACGAGTTCGACATACACCATACCACTGTCACTCAGCCGTTCTATGCGATCGGTTAAGGTGAAAATGTTTGACTCATGGGAGCCACATGAGTTTACAGCGGCCACGAAGAATCGCGTCTGGAGGTGTGCAGTTCTCTGGATTAAGTAGGAAGGATTCCTGCATCGAATTCTCACGATAGATGAAAAAGGGATCTGCTATGGCAATCGTAGACGGCCAGAACAATGTTTGGATAGTGATCAACGTCAAGGACGGTGTCCTAAACCACCTCTCCACCCATTGACGGTATTGTTGCTGGTATGGTGGTTTATGCTGGGAGTGTTTCAGCATGCCTTTCACAGGCGAGGAGAAACCATCTGCTGAACTCCGTGAAATGCATCTCAAACTTGTCAACAAGCATCCAGCAATGGTCAACAGACATGCTGTCTCATGTAGCACGAAAATGCCCGACCACACATCACGTAGAGAATAGTGTATGATTTTCAGTATGAAATCCTTTATCGCCCACCACATTTCCCTGATCTCGACATCACCTCTTCCGGCATCTCGATCACTTCTTGGTAGGGAAGACCTTCCCTGATGACATGGTGGTTCAACATGCAGTTGAGAATTTTTTCACATCGAATACTCCAGACGTCTTTCGCTATGGAATCCGATCTTGGCTGAGCGATAGCAACAGTGTGTAACTTTAGACCGCGACTACTTTCATTAACCAAATAACGTAGTTTTTATTTTATTTTGGCCTTTGGACATAACCAACCCCATATATTAGGCAATATTCGCTTAAAAACCAATCGTTCAAATTGCTTCCATTACGTTAGACCTAGCTGCGTCAAACTTTGCATAAATATTATTCGACACAATACAAAAAAAACCCTGAGAGAGTCTACGTTACCAAGCTACCCACTTACCAGCGTTGCTAGCCTATTTTCTATACAATTATATTTGTTTTCAAATTCCTTCCATTAATTTAGTTATAACAGCATCAAACTTGGCATAAACATTGTTGGACACATAAGGAAGATACTGAAGGTGTTCCCGCTCCCCAGGAGCCCCGTTGCTAGTGTTGCCAGCCCATGTAGCAAATATATCTCATGGACCATAAAGTGTAGAGACATGCATGGGGTGTCGTTCGTAAGGTCTAAGCTAGACTAACTCAGAGTCGCCGAAACAGTCTTTATTGGTGCATTAGTTCAGTGTTGCCAGCTTAGTTTTTTTTAAAAATTCCAATTATTCAAATTGTTTCCATTCAGTTAAACCTAGCTGCATCAAATTTAACCTAAACATTATTCGACACAAGTACTGTGGATTGCACAGGACCAAAGGACTGCAGTTGTCAGTGTTGCCACCCTATTTAATAAAAAATAATCCTTTTGTTGTTAAAATGTTATCAAGGGGCTATTAACAATGTCTTTGAAATTGTTAATAGAATCGCAGTTGTAACTTGTGCCGACACTGCTTACGTCATTATTTGTCGAGATATAACGTCATTTGTATAAGATTCAACGTTTGTAGCTCGGAAACTACGCATGTGTCGAAATTTCTTCAAAGAAACCTTTTTCTTGTTTTGATGTAAATAATCCGCTCTCGAAGCTTGCATCTTTATTTCAGGGACACCCTGTACACCACAGTCCGTTCCATAAGTTCCAGGACTGACCTTTTTACCCCTTTCCTACCAACGCTATTTGTGGGACAGCGATTGGATTACATAGTACTAGGCCTACTTAACAATAGCGCAAATTGGTGTTAGTGTAGTTGCAGTAGTTTCGAAGACAAGACGTGTGATTCACATCGCTGTTGTTAGTCTGTGTCAAAGTGTGAAATAGATTAGAAGGGCGTGTAGCGATTAAATTCTGCTATAAAGCCATATATCTGCAACAGACACGTTAAAAATGATTCAGAAAGCTTATGGTGATGTAGCATTAAGCTGAACAACTGTTTTTGAGTGGTACAAACCGTTTTGAGAGGGTAGGGAGTCAGTAAAGGATGACGAGCGTAGTGGTCGGCCCACAACAACTCGAACCGATGACAATATCGCCGACGTAGCCAAAATGCTCAAAGAAGATAGAAAAGTGACGTCTCAGTTAATAGCAGATACACTCAATATATACCGAAAACTGTGGTTTTACGAATTTTAACCGAAGACTTGAGAAAACGAAAAGTGCGCGCAAGATTTGTTCCGTATGCACGGAGGAACAACGGCTAAATAGTTTCTGGTTCAAAAACAAATCGTAACCTTGCATCATCCCCTTTACTCTCCAGACCTGTTTCCACCCGATTATTTTCTGTTCCTCAAGGTGAAGTTGCAACTAAAGGGTGAACAATTCTTTATTATCAACGAGATTCAAACAGCTGTGACCGACCAGCTCAACAGGATTCCCGCAGAAGAGTTTTCCAAGGCCATGAAAAGGTTGGGAATACGTGCTTATAGCAGTGTACTGCTCCAAATAGAGCCTATTTTGAATAAACAAACTTTAAAAAATGATACTAGCCTTCTTATTTTTCTTCCAATGGCCCTAGTCCGGGAACTTATGGACCGGATTGTGTAGGAAAGGGTTGCTGATACAGCAGAATATTGAGTGTTGCATTGTGAATTTTTTTAAGAAACACGTCTCACAGATATAGCAGAGGACATCTGAGAACCGAAGCGACTAACTGCGTAAGCTTACATACGTATCTTGTCAGTTTTTACTTTCTTTCTTTCAATCAATAAGACTTATGATGCAACAAAGAAGGATATAAAATTCTGTGCGAAAGGAAAAGTTGCTACGTGATATTCTGGGAAATCTTTAGTGGTAGTTTCGTCCCTTTTCCTTGAAGAACGTGCTTATATTTGCTGATATATCTCGTTATATTCTTAGCCCTTCTGGAACATATCACTTTTATTTTAATTCTCACGTATTGTCTCTTTCAAATGCTTCAATCATATCACGTTCTTCCTTTTCTGCTATTTTTGTCCTAAGCAATACCATTTCTTTTATTGTTAGTAATAGTTTCTATATTATATATACTCAGAGCGGCTGTTTCAATGATCACGCAAGAGTTACTCTTACGATCACAGGAAATAGGTAACAGGGCCAGTAAGGAAGATAATAGACCAGGGGGAGTCAATAGCCCATTCCCCGCAAATAGCTTAATCCAATACTGTATATACTAGCTGATTTTCCCGCCCGTTGGTGCAGGGGAATCCAATATGTTGGAACCCCTCCTTGGGGCTATAGAATCGAGAAATTAAGATAACTGTTGCTAATGAAAGTATACGAAGAATTCTCATGCCAAAGATCAAGTTTCTAGCTGAAACGGATTCTGAGTTGTACCCAGTTGGTCAAGTTGGTTGGCCTAACGGAATGGAAGTGATTTAAACAATTGTTTTTTTTTAACACAATGGTTTGGTAACACTGACCAACAGCACCAACCAAAACAGTTCTACAGCTCTTAACTAGTTTGGCCAAGACCTTTACTAAGACATCTCAACAATCTTTCTACATCATGTGTTCCCTTATATTTATGTTTTTTTATACAAACAGGTGGATGAACGTAGAGACTGAGTCGAATAAGAAGGCCCTTTTTACCGAGCGGTCGTGGCTCAGTAGTAGAGCGTTGGGTCAGCATTCGGGAGGTCGTGGGTTGAATCCCAGCGCCCGAGCATCCTGACTAAGGGTTTTCTCTCAGTCACACCAGAAAATGTCGGGATGATACCTTCAACTTAGACCCTGGCCTACACATTTCCGCATCCTTTCCCCTCCCCTGTTCCGGCCTGAGCCTTAGATGCCTGAAGACCATCAATAATTTTAATTCAATAAGATCCCGTTTCTTATATAGCTTAGCTATCAAGGAACTTCCAAACAGTTGCTTGAGTATTAAGGGACACCACAACCTAAATGTATTGATTGGACATTAGCTCTCTACTTAGCTCGGTTTCTTTAAGGCCTTAGTGAGAGGAATGAACGGCTCTTAGTTAGTGGGAGAAGCACTTTGGGGCGACAGTTCCGGTTTGAAGATTTTGTCCAGGTTTCCCATCTCGTTCATTAATGCATATTTACTTATATAACTTTAATATATAAGCCAATTAGGGTATATAGGCAGTTATGCCATAATTCTGTCATGTGTCTGAAGTATGTCGTCTCTGAGAGAGCAATCTCCCTGGAACACGGAATGAGAATATAGAGACCAGGGCGTTTATCTAGGTACCGACACGTCACTATTTAAACAAAAGGAAAATCCAAGTTAACTTCACCCAATATTGTTGGCAGGAGTACTCGACTTAACTTTGAATTTCATTTATAGCCTTTGGCTATCTCCGAGGGGGTGTAGGGTGGGGAAGTGGGTGTTGGAAAGTAGTCGGTCATTGTTTAGATAGTAGATACCATTTCAGCATTTGTCTGGTATGTCTGAGCTAAACCGACAGAAGTACTTGAACCTTCGTGCATCTCCAGTATTGATCCGGTGTTCTCGATCGTATGTGCTGGGCAACGAAGGGTGGTCATTAAAGTGTATATGAAGATCTACAAACAAAGTGTTCTTGTAAATTTCAAGAAAGTTTTGATTTAGACATCCTTAAAACAAAGTTTAAATAGCACTCCGCAAGTCTTATGCTAATAAAGAAAGTTTATGTTTCCTTCCGTAATGAAAAGATAAATTACCTCCAAAAGTAATAAGAGATAAGTTTTCTCATTAGGATGTAAGATAGACTTTTTTTTAATCTTTTTTAAATTATATTTTATTGCAGCCGGAAGACCTGCTTTTTTCTCTTTCCTCTCGTGTATCTGTAATAAAGTTTCATTTTGTTGTTCTCTGTCTTTTGTAGTAGGGAATTAGGCGGTTTGCACACACTCTTTTGAAGTACTTTTCATTGTCTTCCAGACACGGCCCACTGAACAGAATCTAAAACCTCTTTTCTGTAGTTGTGTAATAGCGGTGGTGGAGTTTGCTAGACAGTTGAGTGGAAGCTGTCTTCAATAGAAACACACACAGAAAAGCTTTTGAGGAAGAAAAGTTACCTTCATTTCAATCAACATTTTCTCTCCCTTTTTTTCCAATAACTTTCATATTGGTTTCGCATTAAAATTATTTTCATTTCATGGTAGTCTAATAGTTTTCCTTTGTGCAATTTTGAGTGCTCTAAAAAAGTTCCGGCAATCATATCCAAATACAAGTAATAAAATAAGAATTTATTTGTACGAAATTGACAGAAACTCTTAGCTTACTACATTTTCTTGTTAAAAATATAAATTTCCTTCAGTAAATCATTCAAAAAAGTCTTTACTATTGATAACAATCAGGCTTCGGAACTAATCCGCGTAAAACGAAGAATTTACATTTGTGCATTTCTATGATATTTCGACTCCGGAAGCCAAGGGACACAAGTGCCATTCACAGATGAAAAAGTTCGAGATACACTGAAAATCTCCTGGCACAAAAAGTACACAAAAATGAACTATATATTATGCACTAAAAACGTGCTGAAATTGGGACATATTGTGAACTTTTTTCGGGAAATATTGTGAACTTTATGTGTACTATTGGTGTACTTTGATTTTCAGTGAATGTGTAAATCGTTTAATGCGTAGAAAATACAAAATCACAAAAAATCGTGAGTTTGAATGAAATCACGATTTATGTAAAGTAAATGCCGCTTCCAGGGTTTGTGGAGAGGAATGTGACGAAAGTAAGGTATTGCTTCCAGAAATAGTTGTTTCCTTAAATAACACATACATTTCACTTTAAAAGGTTGATTTTTGCTATTGTTGAAGAATTCTTAAAGAAGAAGAATCCATGACCACTTTAACCCTCTTTGTAGAATAAAATAACCATTTCGTATAAGAGTTGGCAGAAGAACAATAATATTACGAATTACAGCTCAAATATTACAATAATTTTTTTTCGTGATATCTCCAATCAATATACTTTATACTGTAAATTTTTTGTTCATTTTCGCAAATAAAATAAGCTCAGAAAATTTAATTTTGTTTAGGGTGGCCACTTTACCCTTTCTTCCCCTATGTGAAGGCCAGATGTGACTTGCGTGTCGCTTATTGAGAAATTCTTGGATATGATGTATTTGCAGTGCAAAATATTAAACAAAATGACCAGTATAAAACCTATATGAGCAAAAATGGAAAATTTCATAAAATCTATAATTTTGATGGGATTTTCTTTATTTCAGAAAAACTTATAGAATCAGAGAAATGGATAGTTTTGAAAACTGCAGGCATTTTTATTTTGATATTAACAAATTTATTACCTATAACAACCAGGTTCTGAATTGATCGTTTAGGAAACAGAAGACGGTGAGATCTCCCATTTAAAGCATAGAATCTGGACGACAGAAGAGCATCAAATCAATATGGGGAGGGGGGAGACTATTACTGGAGTCTTTGAAAGTGGCTCTCGTCCTGTTTCGGCAATGGAATGGATTTACTATGACATTTCTGCCACTTGGTGTTCGTCGCTGGTACCAACCAATTATGACGCTGAATTAGATATGACAGGCGTTCAGCTCGTATTCTGGTAAACAGGGTGACGGCTCCAACAGACATTGGAGGACATCAGGAATTTCCAAGGGAATTAGAGTTGATGACAATTTTCTTCCCTCCAGGTCTGATGTGAAAGGGTGGGGAAAAAAGTAGGAACAGGTTTAGGAAAAAAACTTGTGTAGTTTACCTTCTTTAATAAGGAATGAAAAACATGTCAGATTCAAGCACGCTTGTACGTTTAGCAATGCAAATTAAACGCCTCTTTTAGTTTAAGTATTTAAGAAAATGTAAAAGCAAAATAGCCAATTATTTAAGATTAATGAAAGACGCATAGACTGATATTAAAAGTGGACCAAACATGTTGGGTCAGCTGAAAACTATTTTGATAGCTGAAAGAAAAATAGAAGCTTTTTTTTTTTGCTTTTCAAATTAATATTTCTAATTTTGGAAAGGAGTGGCTCCGCCAATCGGTATATACGTGCGCAGAATAGAGACTCTCCATTTACATCTCCATTTCTTAGGAACTGTACTCTCAGAGGCACGTAATCCGTTTGACGAATAGGGGAGCTGAAACCGGTCACCGGCAGGACCTTAACTATCATAGCGCAGAACCCAGCAATGCATGTCCCTGAACGCTTCCTATATAGGGGACCTTTCACCCTATCCCGGCTTGGGTATTATCTTTGGGGGCATAAACACCTCTGGCCACCGGGTCAAGTTTTGTACCTGGTCACTGACAAGTAAAGTACCCGAAGTGAGGACTCGAGTTGCTCATCAAGTGCTTAAATTGAAGCTAGTGACGAGTATAGTACACCTGTGAAATCCTAGCTGCAGAGCTCCAGAAATAAAAAGGTTATGGCGGGTCAAAATTCAAAGAGAAAGCGAATTTAGCTGCTTGTGATGTCCATGTTTTGCTGATTATCCCGATGGTAATACGTCGTAAGTTGCTCCCAATTAAGGTAATGTGTAGAATGATATCCCTCTCTCTGGCTGATCTCCCGCTTTCTGTTATTCTGTCAATTTCCAGGAAATAAGCAAAACGATCTCGATAACATAGTGTCCCATCCAGGAAAGACTGCAAACATGAACAAAAGTGATTTAAAACAGTTTTATTCTGTATTCTGGAATAGCCTGCCTGCCTATCGTGATAAAGTCTTGCTTTTGCTGGATTCATCGAGTGCAAATAAGGATGATAACGTATCAAATGAATTATGCCCTAATCATATAACACTGTTCAAACGTTTAATTCCTAGTGGTTGCACTGGTTTCATCCAACCACTTGATGTTTACTTCTTCCGTCCATATAAATCATTTATCAGGTACATTACTGACACAGTTATCGCTTCCTCGGGATAACATTTTACGAATGCAGTCCTTCATTCTCTTCCAATTCAGCGCCTCACGATTTCGCAACATGATCAGGTTTGCGTTTTACAAAAGCGGCTACTTGGATGAGGAGCCAGAGCCCTGGATGTCTCCATTGGATTATTGTTTTGATTCTAATATACGTGACGAGTGTTACAAGACCTCATGTGAGAACATCTCTTTTGTCAAGTGTGCTCATTGTGAGCAAAGTATCTGCTTATCACACGCCTTCATTGACGACTTAAATATTGATTGTATCAATGTGTAGTACTTTGTACGTACCTCTTTCCTTCACATGAATCGCATTTCAATTCCAAACCCATGCCCTTCTTACTTTTGTTCTGCCTTTCGTTGTGACTTGTTTCAATACAATTCGCTTTCTCTTTGAACTTTGACCCTCCATAACCTTTTTATTTCTGGAGCTCTACAGCTAGGATTTCACAGGTGTACTATACTCGTCACTAGCTTCAATTTAAGGTATCACTTGATGAGCAACTCGAGTCCTCACTTCGGGTACTTTACTTGTGAGTCTATTCTTGACACGGAAGACTTAGCAGAGGTTTAATAATTTCCTTAATTATACACTGTTGACTTTCAACAATGTTTCTTTAGATATAACTGGGACTGGGGGTTTAACCCCCACCCCACCCTGAGAGCAAGAAAATTATGAAACGAAAGAGTTCCGGAAAGAACAAAATTATGCCGGTTGTGTGCAAAGAACGCCACCGTCTTCGAAAAGACTATTCTGAGAGAATCCTGGGTTTGAAGTACTTATTAGAATGAAAGTTTTAAAACTTTTCAATCGCCACAAAAATAAAGTCCCTGTACTTAAGCTAATTTCTCAAGGAATCTCCCATATTTTAATATTGATTGATTTAAACCACATGGACAAAACATGGTCACCGGTTCAATTGGGACAAGATTCGATCATCGGATCGCCGAGTCAGTTAGTTTGGTCGTTTGGATTAAAAGCAGTTCACCGAGTGACTCGGGTCAATCAGGTCACCTGTTCGGGTGATCGGATCGCTGGCGCAACTATGTCCTGGTCAGACCAGGTTACCGGGTCACCAAAAGTGACTTGGTTTCAGCTCTGGCGTATGTGTCTGTAGTTTCAATTTAAGGCCTTTAGACAAAATTTTTAGTTCAGGTCGTAGTGTTTGTAGTATCCGAGATGCTATATAAATACAGAAGCGTTTCAAACTATGAGAAGAGTAAAAGAAGTGCTTAATGTTGGAATAAACAACTTTCAACATACCGTTCCTGGGGGTGATCTTATGATAGCAATGGACGACATATATTAGTATCCTTATTTCAATTTAAATTTAATTTTGACCTATAGGCAACTTTGCCTTAGACCGGGATAAGGCAGAGGAAGGAAGCGACAAAGTCGCCTAGGGCCTAGTTTGAAGATACCGTCCCGGCATCAGTCTCGTGTGAATCAGGAAGAATGTCAATCAGCATGGGTGTACTGAAAATCAAAGTACACCTAAGGTACATATAAAGTTCACAATATATCCAGAAAAATGTTCACAATATCTTCCAGTTTTAACTCGTTTTTAGTGTAATTAAGTGAACTTTTCGTGAAATTAATATGAACTAGGCCACATTTTTAATGCACAACATATGCACTTCTGGTGTACCGATACTCACTTTATGCACCAAAAGTTCACTTAATATTGGGAGATGTACTTAAAGTGAACTCAAAACGAAGCGTAGATAATGTGAACCACAGTAAATATGAATTTAATGTGTACAAAATGTGCACCGTGGGGCAGAAGTCAACAAAAAGACACATTGAGCGCACTAAATGTTCACATTTTTTCGTTAGGTTCACATAAAATTCACATGCGTTCACAAAAAGTTCATATAAGGTGAAATTTTTGTGTGTTTTTTGTGCTAGGAGATTTCAGTGTATCCTAACGTAGCACTAATGCAAATTAAGAAATCTTCCAAGTTGAAAACTTAAACTTAACTAAGCTTAAAGTGATTCAGACTTTACACATTGTCACTGACTCAACAATGTGGGAGAGATTCTATACTTCAACCTCACAAAGTATACTTGTCTATATCTTGAAATTATGAAACTAGTGTAGTAGTCCCAACATAAGACTATTACGTTTATCGCGTATGTACTCTACTGTATTCCATGTAGGTAGAGAGAAAAAGCTTTGGTCAGCGTTCAGATAAAATAATATTTAACAAAATAATAACAATTGTAAAATAACAATGATAATAACAGTAAAATAAAAAAATGAAATAACGTTAGCGAATACTCTTCTGCCTTGACAAGCCTCCTACAACTTCCAGTAAATCTAATTTTAGATACGTTCCTAGCTAGAATGAGGTGAATGAGTTTCACAGCCCACCGGAATGTTTCTTGGAATCCAATGTACGCTTAACAAAGTTATTAGAAATAAATAACGAAATACATGCGCGTGCAAATGGAAATAAAATATTCCTATATACGGAGAATGTATGCAGAGCTGGATCGTTAATTAAATAAACAGCTGTTAGTGAGTTCGTTTACATCAGAATTTACGGAAAGTTTCAAATTATAAATTGAAGCTGGTGGTGGGGTGGGAGAAACCAGGAAAAATATTTGCATTTAATATCGAAAAATGTTATTATCTTTTACAACATATTCCTTTTTCTCAGTATAACAGAATAGTATTCATTTCTATGATGTAAAATTCTGATATAAAATATGTCGTATGGAATATTAGAAGTTTGAAATAAAGTTAAAGATACATGAGGAGTAGGGTGGACCGATTTTTTTCTTCAGATATTGGGGTTCGAGTTGTCATCAAAAGTTGTGCATTGCTAACAAATAAAGCCATGCCAATTATGGCCGCCCTAAAACAATATTTAACCGGGCCCCTGGACACCTAAAGGAGTAATAAAACAAGTAATAAAAATATGATACCAGTTTCCACATTTTGGGGGTTCGAGTAGTTATGAAAAGTTGTGCATTGGTACGAAATGGAGCCATGTCAAATATGGACCTTTCTGGCCGTTTTTAAATTAAAATTTTTGCGGGCTCCGGGGTCCGGGTAAATATTGTTTTTGATTCCGTTGAGTTTCGGCGAACAAACATAGCATAACATTCTATAACTTTTGCATGCTACTCAAACTATTTTTTAAAAAAAAGGAAATCGGCCCCGGGGGCCCGAGAAAATGTTAATTTTGAAAAGGGCAGGTTTTTTTTTTTGTTTTTGTAAAAGAAATTTGAGTTTATGTAGAATGCAAAAGTTGTAGAATGTTATGTTATGTTTGTATGCCGAAACACAGCTAGATAAAAAACTATGCAGCCGGCCTCCGGAGCCCTCGAAAATTTTAGTTTGAAAACCGGCCAAAAACGCTTGACGCAAATTTCGTACCAATGCACAGCTTTTCATAACTACTCGAACTGCAACATGTGGAAACTAGTATCATATTTTTATTCTCTTGTTTTGAAAAAAAAAAACAATTGGGCTTTTTAGGGGTCCAGGGGCCCATTTAAATATTGTTTAAGGACGGCCATATTTGTCATGGCTTTCTTTGTTACCAATGCACAAACTATTGATGACAACTCGAACCCCAATATCTGAAAAAAACATCGGCGCACCCTAATGAGGAGTCCAGAAACCAAGGGATACAAGTGACATTGACGAATAAAAAACATCAGAAGTAACCCTTTTATATATATATATTGGGGACCTGCTCTGAATAAAATACAGTGGCGATCACAGTGAGAGCTTCGGCTCTCCTCTCCCAACCCGTCTGGTCAGCGTGGGAGCAGTAGACCAACTCCTCCCTTCGGGAAGAGGCCTCGTCCACTAGTGGATTGAATATGGCTGTGATTTATTATATATATATATATATATATATATATATATATATATATATGACACAAAACTGCCATATTTTGTACAAAAAATCTTCTTCCTTAATGTGTCCATGACCAAAATATGACATTTTTGTGTCACATATATGATATTTCGGGTTATAGATAAAAGATGACCTCGAACTGTTTTTTATTCGACAATGCTAATTGTATCTTCTGGCTTCCGGAAGCGACAGATAGAGTAATTAGTTGAAGTGAATTGAATTTATATGGATAGTGACCCAGACTGGGATAGGGTAGGAGAAATGATGCAGGAAGCAGTGAGCCAAGTGTAATGTGTGTTGTCTTATCCAGCAATTTACTTACCATTTTAAGACATCACCAAAAATTCTCGTTATCAAGAATATGGACGTAGAGGATAACAGAATTTTAGTATGAAGCATATTGTCTATTAGCAATAACCTCATCATATATTCCTTGGAATAATTGATCATTTATTAACCAATTACCTGGTATGAAAGTCTCCTTAAGTAGGCATCTCTGGTAACACCTAAAGAAAATACTCAACCTCGAGGTTACAAATAAAGGGTGTTCCTGAAGTTTAAATTCAAAGGAAAACATGTGAAATATTTTGAAAATTTAAATAAAGCTTTTACTTCTTAGATTTCTTTCTTTTCGTGAATATTAGAAAATTATAAAATATGACACTTATGTTCCTGGGCAATATTTATAACCCAAGGAGAAAAACAATTATGAAAGAACAATTCATTCATTAACAAAATTAACCTTTTAAAATATTCACCTCATTTCTGAAGAAAGAAGAGTATTTGATTATACAAACAAGGAAAATTTAACTAACCAAAACAAGCAATTTTCTATAATCAAATCAAATAAATAACTTAAATACATACCTTGTCATTAGACAAAATTTTCAAGACTTCCTTTTCGTTTGCTTTTCCTTCATTTAATTAGCAAACTATCATGAACCATTCTAATAAAATTTTATTACACAAAATTTTATTCGTTCTAGAATTTTAAAGGATACGACCTCTTTCTTAAGGATACTGCAGGTTTACACTAAGTATGTTGTTTTAGTATTTCAAAAAGGACAATGAGTCAGAAAATTCACTGTTATTTTTCCTGAACAATTTAACTGTAAGGATTTTCCCCTCACTATCCTCATTTCACTCTTTTCCGATCATTCTTGTTAACCAGGAATTACCGTTCCTCAAATTCATGAAAATGGATTCGTGTGTACATTCACAATAAAACGTTATTTCTATCTATACACAAAATCTCCTGATAGAAATCAGTAACGAGAAAACAATTCACCACTTCCAGAAATTTAGGATTTCCTTCCCACATGGAAATTTCACAATCCCTGTATTCTTTAACTTTCGTTGGAAAACTTAACACAAGAGTCCTCTCATACCAATAAAATCAAACAAACTGGCACATAAAAACCCAAGCATGGCTTGTGCCCCCTTTCCACCTCCTGTCTCGATTTCAAGCACCAATCACAAGGTTACATTTAAACCAATTAGAACCTTTTCAAATCAGATCTTTAACAAAACTCTTCATGATATCGTAAGTTTTCGCACTGGATTTCTATAAGGAGTCACCCTATCAAGGATGTACATAGAAAGGTATTTTCCGGTAGCCATTTTTCTCCCAACATAATTTTGAATCAGAAAAATACACTACACAAGGCTTAAATTGAAAGTAGAATCTGGTGTATTTGAGGAAAACAACTGAAGGAAAACGCAATTAGGATGACCTGTCAGTGATGTCCAATCCTGAACCGTCCGAATACGAAGCCAACGAATTATCCTACAGCTGGCCTGTAAGAATACACACTATTGAATAACTAACTCTATGGCTTATGGAACTCGCAAGTTCATAGCCGCAGTAACAAGCGTTCGCCATTGGATTCTATCCTGGGCAATATCAAGCCAGTTTTCATCACGAACACCTACTTCTCGAAGATCTCTTCTAATATTGTCCTCCCAACGACGTCTCACACTGAGAGACAATTAGGCTACGACATAATTGTATCATATTGTTTCAGTAATATTTTTAACGAGAAGCTCTCCAGTGCTTTCTTATATCGGAGACTTACATTTCGAGTTCTTAAATAATAAAAACGGGTTGAAATAATACCCTGGATTACATCCTATGCTGGGCAAATTCGCTTTAACTGTGTACCGTTCTATAAATCATCGCGAAACAAAAGTGTCCGAAGCAGAGTAGTAGCGGAGAAGTCTCGAAATCAAGAAGTACCTTGTTCGATGGAGATAGAGATAGAAGAGGTTCAGAATCCACCTCAAGCTCAGTTTATTATATTTTGGTCTTCCTAAACTTTAATTCTGTTTCAAATACTGTACTACCTAGTTCTTAGAGATTCACTTTAATCATGTTTATGCAGAACAGTATGCAGAATGAAGAACAGTATAATAATGATAATAATAATAATAATTATTATTATTATGATTATTATTATTATTATTATTAGTAGTAGTAGTAGTAGTATTGAATTATTAGTCTTTACCATATCAACTTATTTCTTAAATTGTTCCACATGTGAAATCGTTTTAAAGATATTAAAAATTTTCAAATCAGCAGGAATAGACAATATTCCAACCGAATTAATTAAAGCGGGAGGAACGGCGCTAATTAAGGAACTGCATAAGTGATATATCGAGAAAGGAGGAATTTCCAGAGGAATAGAAAACCTCAATAATAGTTCCGGTTCATAAAAAAGGCGAAAAAATCGGACTGTAATAATCACCGCGGAATCTCATTACTCTCAACATTTTACAAAGTACTGAGTAATATTCTGCTAAGTCGCCTAAGCATATACGTAGATGAAATACTTGGAGATCTCCAATGTGTATTTTGGAGAAATAGATCCACGTTGGACCAGATTTTGACCTTGAGACAAATCTTAGAGAAGAGATGGGAATACAAGGGGACTGTTCACCAGCTATTCATTGATTTTAAGAAAGCAGATGATTCTATCAAAAGAGAAAAACTATACAGTATCCTGGTACAGTACAATTTTGAATTCCCAAAAATTTTGTTCAACTTGTGAGGATGTGTCTCAACGACCCATAAGCAGTGTGCGGATACGTAATAAATAATGTCACATAGTTTGAAGATTCGCAACGGATTGAAACAAGGTGATGCCGTGTCACCACTACTGTTTAACTTTGCGTTAGAATATGCGATTTTAAAAATAAAAGAGTACGAAAAGGGATTAACGTCGAATGACTTGAATCAACTGTTGGTGTACGCGGATGATATAGATTTAATAGGGGACGATATAGATGCACTACAAAGTAATACCGAGTCTTAGTAGAGGCTTGCGTTGAGATAGGTCTAAAGGTAAACATAGATAAAACAAAATACATGATAACAAGTGGGAACATAGGAAATGAAGGAAATAGATACACAAAATATAAATAGATACAAAAGAACGAGAATATAGGGAAAGCAAACAAATTTGAATACTTGGGAGCATATGAAAAAGTAAAAACGAGGTCACTCATGAAATAAAAAGTCTCTTCCTATCGGACATCTCATGTTTCTATTCAGTCTAGAAACTGATAACTTTGCGATTAATATAATGGAAGTTAAAGTTGAAAATACAGAGAACGGCTCTCTCGTGCCATTAATACTTTACGGTTGCGAAAGTTCTAGTACGACTCTAGCAAATGAACATAAATTTACGTTCCTTTTACTAATGAAACTTTCTAGTTTATTCGTTGTGGTTTATTTATTTTTAACCCGACGATCGTTTCGTAAGCCGCACTGCTCATATCATCAGGGGATTTGGTTTGACGTTAAATTACAAATAAAATTATATAAACGTTATAACATTGTTATATAAATTTAAACAGTGCGACAATATACGTTTAATCTATTGTTATTTATTTAAATTTTAAATTCTTTGTTGACCTGTTTAAATTTTTATGTCCGTCCATCTGACTTCGATATGTCTCTCTAAGTACAAATCCATTTTCTTTGTTCATTGTATTACCATTTCAATTTGCACTTATTCTAGAATTATTCGGTTGAATATTCGGTTTTCAGGATGTAGAATTCGCGTTTTTTGCAAACAACATTTTACAGTTTATTAGTAAAATGTCAGACATACATTATTATAATCTTAAAATACGTGTGTTTAAAATAAGGTTTTGATAAAGATATAATGGCCAAAACGCGACGAGATAACCAGACGATGGAGGAGACTGCATAATAAAGAACTCCACGGACTGTAGGACTCACCGGATGTTGTAAGAATAATGAAATCGCGACGAGTAAAGTAGGCAGGCCATGTAGCTCGGATGGGGGGAAACGAATAATATATTCTGCCTTGGTTGCAAAGCCGAAAGAAAGAGATCGTTGGGAAGACCGAGACGACCTTGGGAGAACAATATTGGAAGGGATCTTTGAGAAGTAGGTGTTTGTGATGAAAACTGGCTTGATCTTGCCCAAGATAGAATCCTATGGCGAATGTACTGCGGCGATGAACTGTAGTATACAATTGTAGTAATATTTAAGGTTTTGTTCCAATACTTTTGTCTGCCACTATATACCTTTAGAAATATAATTTTGTTATTTGTAACGAGGAAGGTCCATGCAAACCGTAATTGAGGAGTAAGTCTAGAAGCCAATTGCCATATTTTGTACAAAAGACCTTGGACCTTATTGTGTCCATATACAAAACAGGGCAATTTGTGTCACACATATATTTCGGGTTATATATAAAAGATTGAGACTCCTGCGTAGCCTTGTCGGTAGCGCACTCATATTCAGTGCGAGCGGTCCCAGGTTCGATTCCCGGTGGGGCCTCAAAATTTCGGTGTTGACCCAGCATCGTGAGGACAATTGGAGAGCTGTTGTGAATAAAAGACAGTGGCGATCACAGTGAGAGCTTCGGCTCTCCTGTCCCAACACGCCTGGTCAGTGTGGGAGCAGTAGACCAACTCCTCCCTCCGGGAGAGGCCTCATCCAGTATTATTTTCCATTTTATACGATTTTCAGAAGATAATTTTTTTAACATTGATATTTAAAAAAAAAAGAAAAACTTTCCATTGACATAGCATCTCAAGGACGTCTTGGCTTTGAATACAGAAACCGTTGCCATCCGTTTACGAGCCACTCACCTCTAATACTCCACGAACAAAGGTTATCTGTTGGATAAACACGAACTGAATGGGACGAACAGGAGACACATGGATAAAGGGATAGACAGTGTAGAGGAGATAAAGGAAGGTATTTATAGAGAGATGAAGAGAAATAATGAAGCAACGACAGAATGTAAGCTCTTATTTCGTTGTCAATGGTTGGCTCAACAAAACATCTTTTTTAACTCTTCATATAATGTGGTTTTGTTCAACCTCAAAGCCCCTCCCCCTCCCTTTTTTCATTTCTGGATGTTTTAGAGTCCCAGACCTTGACTTTATATTCATCTGTAGCATTTGTGAGAGGCAGCGATTCTAGAATTGTTTCCACTCGAGTTTACTATCTCGGACATGTCAATAGCATATTGTATCAGATGGTTGTAGACGTGGGGAGTGGGATGAGA
This sequence comes from Lepisma saccharinum, assembly GCA_022664845.1. Taxonomy (NCBI): domain Eukaryota; kingdom Metazoa; phylum Arthropoda; class Insecta; order Zygentoma; family Lepismatidae; genus Lepisma; species Lepisma saccharinum. Next base: position 5,896 of record JAGDQP010021827.1, on the reverse strand, counting down.
AACAAATAGGGCACGCCCAGCTAATTCCATTTATCGAATGCTGTATAATTCTGTCACGAAGAATTTTCTTTTTTTGCGTAAACACAGACACAAACAAGCGGGATTATTAGTTCAGCATTTCAATGGTCAGGTTCAAACAAACAGATTGTCGATGTTAACTTTTTGTGTATCTGTAAGCCATGAAGGACGAGTTTCTAGCTGATGTATCTGACGGCATTCTGTGCCTCGCTCCGAAGAAGTGAAAACTAACCAGGGATTCCGCTAGAATTTTTAGTTTGGGGGTGGGGGTATGAAGTCAAAATTAGGAGAGTGTAAGTGGAGTTTTGAACATTTTCTATCAAATTTTTGACTGTAAACATTTTAAAAACGAGGGAGGGTGCGCTCAAGAATTTGAGGGATAACACCCTTCACAGGGGAATCTGGCAGAATCATTTGAAGCCAACTCTTATGTAAATATTGAATGGTTTATTTAGTTTTAACCAGTTATTGTTCTATAATGTTTAGTATGTTCAGGGATTCTGCTACGATTTTTAGTTCGGAATCTAAGGGTGTGTAAGTATAGTTACGCAGTTTCTATCGACTTTTTAACAATACAAATCTTAGAGCTGGGGGGTTGGATCTGCGATTTGGAGATATGATACCCCCATTGTGGGGTCTGGCAGAATCCCTGATTATGTTATTTAATTTGTTCAATAACAAGCTGAGAACTATGGTTAAGGCAGTCTTCAGCCAATGTGACAAAGTATCCCTGGATTATTTTGAAAAAAAAAAAAAAATAGGTGCTTCCACTGTTTATTCCTGTATAATCACAGTTTGTGCCCACTAAATATTAAGGGGTAAGGGGCAGGAAATTACTATAAATGGCATGTTAAAAGTAGAAATACATGTGAAAATTAAGAAAATTCGAAGTCTTACTACATTACATTGATTTGTTTTTTATATATAAGTTACGAGATGTTAAGCTTAAGTGTTGGACGGTTTCTAAAATGCTTTCGGAACTACTTTCTATAATATGGCAACCGCAATGGAAACGATTCAGTTCGTATTGCAGATGGGTCCATAAACAAAACTACTATAAATCAAGAAACAGAAACAATCCGATAACATTAGCAACTCACTACCTTTAATACCAAGGGTAAATAAATATAAATTTATTTTAATATTTGTCTATTGACTCACGTGAAGTTGAATCACTATTGACTCACATGACATAAATAATGTTACTAAATAGTGTAATAATAATGTGCTTGCAATAGAATGTTAACACATGATCAGTTGAGACTTCCAGAAGACGAAAGAACTCGACTTATTTTTCATACAGAGTAAGTGGGTGTGAAATGGCCAGTGGGGTAAAATGCCCACGCCCTAAAAAAACACGGAAGGGAATATGAGGTGGCAACAGTGATCCGATTGAGTGAAGGCGCAATTATATGGAAGACGAAGGTGACACCAAAAAAAGATTGTGTGAAGAAAGTGAAGACATGCAGGCTAATTTAAATGTTAAGTACATAATTTTTACTTGTAATGTTTTTTGAACGTTTCAAATTTAGGGAGACAGAATGATTACACTGCTGTATTAGCGAATCCAATGATATGTGCGTTGCACAAATCAGGGTTCTGTTGTTCTGATGCAATAACGGGTAGACGCCATGCCGTGCAGTGTTGGAAGTTGAATGAATTGAAACTATCGTGTTTGACATCGGGGTGATTTGCCCACTAGGCGTCGGGGTTAATGGCCCGTGGACGTTTTACCCCACGTATTCCCATTCTAGCAAACATGGTAGTAAGCTTTAAAGCTGTGTAATTGTCCCTGTCCTTGTAATTAGAAGAGGAGGGACTTGTTATCAGTTCATTTCCTTCAGTGAGTGTAGTATTTCTCATTTTTTCATATTGTTTTATTTTCAGTTAGTCTAATATTTCCATAAAACTGTTTAATGTAATTAGTATTGTGTTGTGCAAAACAAACTTACAATCTGACCATTAGAATGTAGCTAAACAAGCTTTTCCATTTCGTATTTTCAGTTAATATGTATTTTTAGTGTTGCCACGAGACGAGACGAAGCAGAGACAATGGCTATAGGAAACGAGACGAAACAGAGCTCTCGTAATGCAAAGTATACATCTTTCCGAGACGAGATACTCTCTGTACAAGCTATTTTCGAGACGAGAAAGCCTAAATCTCTTCTCGCTGGCAACACTAGTATTTTCCTATTCAGTATTTTCCAAGCCTGTCAATGGTAAGGAAGTGGTAGGAACTTCATGCCTTAAAGGCTAGTTTTTGTGACTTGTACCGTCATATAATTTCCTGTAGTATGACTAGCTTCTATCGTAACACCATTTCCATTGTTATGACCTTCCACCTCGTTTAGTATAGTGTTGGTGTGCATGGGCATATTACCCCTCGACGGTGGACGTTTTACCCCAATGGTGTACCTGAAAGATGTACCTCGCATGTGGTATGCTATTTTTCCTGTAGATTTCCATTCATAGTCATAAATAAGAAAAATATAGAATTAGAAAAAGTAAACCAGGTATGGAGTCCACACACCTAAGTGGAGTCGATATCCTTATAAGTTGAAGGAATTAAACGAGATTTTTTAGGTATTTAATGTACAAAGAAAACGGGTGTTTTTTCAGGGTTGTGCTCCAATTAATTTAATGAAGGGCTCGGAACTAATATAAATGTTTAACGAAGGACTTTCGTTATCCGTTCCTTTACATCCCTGCAGCAGGGCTGTGTTCCAAATCATTTGACAAAGGGCTCAGAACAAATATAACTATTTAAAAAAGTGCTCGCCCGAACCTCCTTCAGCACACTCCTGAGTTTATCCTCAGAACGAATATACCTATTCACTAAACGTTAGTTTTAATTTTAAGAGCCTTTATCGCAGAAGAATACTGCGAGGTATGTTATTCCTCTATAAGCTATTTCATAACGAAATAGATTGCTGAAGGTTCGAGTTCCAACCGGCAAAACTCGCATCCAAAGCAGTGAAATTTTTCAAATGGATAAGTCTGGAACGAACATAATGAGGAATTCACCAATATGGAGGATTGGTGCAGCCCAAAACGCAGTAAGTAAATCGGTGATTAATATAAAGGTGTTAAAACTATTTGTAGCAAAAATATTTCACAGTTTAATTGTAAGGTAGGAACATTATTCTTGTTTTTCTTAAACATTGTTACTGGATTTGTGTATCTGTTATGTTCTGTCAATAAAAAATGAATAAATAAACAGTGTAACTCTTTATACTACGAAACGTTACAGCTTAAGTGCTTCTTTAATTCTTAGAAGACTTCTCCACACACACTATAGTGGAAAACTCCTATTTAATTGACAGAATCCTACAATATGAGTCTTTCAGAAACATTAAACATTGTATCTTACAAATAATAATCACCATTCTTCTTGTTTTCACGTAGGATAACACCTTTTTGCTAATCCTATTTGTATTTCATTTGACTTGTACTAAACTCCGTCCATTATGTCACAGAAATATAAAATAATTTTAATCATTATTTTAAGGATTAATAAATCACAATAAATAATATGAATAAGGCATGAATGAATGAATGAATGCGGATGAATGAATTAGGAGACGTTCAAATATTAGATAAGCAGATTTATTAGTCATTTTAGATACCCTTGTAAGCAAAAGTAAGCAGATATCCGACTCCTCCGCTTTTGCTTACTTAAGATGTGTCAAATTTTGTAACTTTATTTCATAGTACAGATTTGTAAATCTACTCTAATATAATTTTTAATCTAATCTCACGTATGCATTACTCTGATCTACCATCCCCCATTGTCAGGTGAAATAAAGAAATCTTGAACTCCCTTGAATGCTTACGTAACACTTGAACGACACCATGATGTCCATGATTAATTTTGAAATCCTATACAAACGTAATGGTAGTAAAGATTCCACTGAGCCAGCGTAAGAAGCAATTCTGCGTTAGAATACGAAAAAGACGGTGATGTATACTACAACGATTTCTAGCCGAATCAGTGATTTTGTCAGATCCTCCCCCTTGTGGGAGGGTGTCACCCCCAAATGCTCGACCCACCCCAACTTTAAATTGTTTACTTTAAAACAAATTGATAGAAACCGTGCAGGACTTCATTTACACCCTTCTAATTTTGATTTTACACCCCCAAAACGAAACTCCTGGCGGAATCTCTGAGCCGAATTTCAGACAGGATGATTTCATCTATCAACAAGATAACTGGCTCACATATTACCACAATAAAATGCAACAGTACTTGTACGAGATTTTCCAACACTTTGTATACGACGGAGGAACCCTGTCTGATCCTCCCTTCCCCAATAAGGGGGTTGTCATCACTTCAAATCGTTAAGCATAACTTTAATATTTTACTGTTAAAAATCGATAACAACCTTGGAAAACTCTACTTACGCCACCCCTAAGTTTGGCTTTACAACCCGCAAAACTGAAAATCCTAGCAGAATCTGTGGGCGACGCTAAGCCACCGTGACGAGACGTTAACACTGTGGACATTTTGTTTACCAGATTCAGCCCTATGGGACCTTTTCCTCTTGAGACACGTGAAGAATATTGTCTGTTCTGTCTCCAATCCAGGATAACCTCACATTCGATCCGTACCTCGGAAGAGGACACACTGGTCGACATGCTCACGCGATTGTACCACCAGATGGAGAGTGGTGTGCATGTCTTCTGCACCTGCTAAGCAGAACACGTGCATCGTTTGTGACGTATGTAAAATAAATCTTGATGAGTTTACTTTAATTATTTTAGTGTAAAAAATGTAATTTTTATTGATTAACTTATTAATTGTGTATTTTAAAACGGCTCCAGAATTTCTTATATAAACCTGCTTTCATATGTGAATAATAATATTGTTGTAGAAGACATAAGCTGTAATATCTGAACAATTAAAACATTTCTCTTCAAACAGCATCTGATTCATTCTCTTTTACAAGTTTCATACCTAGTTTTTTTTAAAAAAACAATCGCTGTAAAATCATACCGTTGTACGATCGTTGTACGATACCATTTTGTTAAGATTTTAAAAAGATAATGTATTTTTAAGTAATTTTCATTTTTGTAGCATACACTATCAATATTGTAGCATGTTTCTCATCCGTGCACAAAGAAACAATATTCTTAGAAATTATATTCTCATTCAGTTTGAAATGGAAGATCATGCCGGTTTGGAAATGAGATAACTGATTTTAATTCCTAACCAAGATGTTCTCATTTTCCATTAAAGAGAATGCTCATATCCATTTCTAAGAAAACTCTTTCTTGGTGCACAGATAAGAACTTTAAGACACCGTATTTTATACAGTGTAACAGGAGAATAGATAGATAGACAGATCGGTAGACAGAAAGATAAAAAGACGGACAAATAGATGCTTTTTATTTAACGCAATATAGACGGTCAGAGATATAGGAGAAATAGCTTTGAGGTTGCTGCCCAGGGCAAAATTTCCCACCTCAAATCTGTGTTGTTCCCGTGAATAATTTATGTCAACATTACCTAAAACGCTAAATCAACATCCCAGCTCTCGTGGAAATCTCTGCACATGGAATAATAATCTAATATAAACAAAGGGTGGATGAATATTCCATAAAATCATTTCAGTTTTATAATGTTTGCACAGAAAAACAATATTAACGTATTTTAATTATGAAATATTATGCAAATTAAAATGCTTTCAGGAAATTTGTTTGCATAATAGGCATTTGAAAAAAAACGTTAATAGTGTTTTTCAATCCTCTTAAACGTAAAGTGAACCCAGAAAAGAAGAACATATCATATGAGTAGCCCAGAAGCCAAGGGATATAAGTGACAATGACGAATAAAAAAAAAGTTCGAGGTAATCTTTTAAATAGAGGAGAAGGTCCAAAT
>JAGDQP010021826.1:0-31247 GCA_022664845.1 Lepisma saccharinum | reverse complement strand
CGCACTTTCTGTATCGTTTCTGCAATGTAGTGAGCGCATTTATTTATTTTTTACTATCGATATTTACCTTAAAACTTGGCACTATTTTCTGTTTTTATTTTGAGGCATTTTCACAAGAATGACTGTAAATAATGAGCGAGTCTTTTACTCAGGAAAGTGAAACATGTTTTTAAAGGCAACCGTTAGCAAATAGTTAGCACAAAAAAAAAAAATCAATTTTCGTTATTATACGAAACACATGAATAAATATTTACATTTGTTTTAATTGCTCCGTACACAACATATTTTGTTCTCATGTGTAGACTATATAGATGGAGAGAATTCTTTGAGTTTTTGATGTCAAAGGAAACTTTTTGTTTACCTTTTTCAATGTGTTTTATACTACTCAAAAATATTGTGGTAGAATTGATTGTAAATACGCGCATGACCAATAGAAAACGGAAGAGCGTTTCTTCTGTTTGAGGTTATATAAAAGTATCTTCGGTCTTTCAATACAATCAAAATAAACAGAATAAATATATCGTAAAAGGTACGAAGAACTCTATGGTCTATTTCACACAATACACAAAATTTACCCCAACCACTCTTCCATCTTTTTTCCCAGTATGCACAGACAGCAGATACTTCTTTAAAAAAAAAAAAAAAATGACTGAAAAGATAAATAAAAGGGTGTTTTTTCACTTGAAAGGGATGTTTCTATGTCTCCTTTTTCATGAGGAAGTGGGGAGCTTGTCAAATAGTGGACAGTATGTTTGCTGAGCCTTAATTAGTGAGAATTTAATGGACATATGTATTGATACTGGTAACTACAAGTTAAAAGGTCGTTTGGACATTTTCTACAGGAAGCTATTGCAGCTTTGCAAGCGGTATCCCCAGTCCAATTCTCTGAGGAGATTGTACTTAAAGTACTCTCATCTTGATTAGTTCATTATGAACTAGTGAAGAACTGAATATTTTAACAAATAGTGGTTACGATGTTGAGTTTGCAGTGGAGAGGTTAGTGCGTTAGTCTCAGCTGCTGGTTATGATAATGCGGATTTCTGTCTCTCGAATTTCACGATTGTTTTAAGAAGATGTAAAACTCTGAGCGCATTGTTCTGTATTTATAAATGTTTATAATAAATTAAACTTCATAGCGCTTAAGCACAAGTCAGGCTTTATCGTTGTGCACGGTATGGTCAGCGCAACGACTCCTATTGCCGTTGCTTTTAGCTTTCGTGACCTGCTTCTTTGCGAATTGTCCTCTCACTATGCTAGGTCAACAGCGTCGAACCCGGGTCTTCTAGCATCGTAAGAGAGAGAGAGAGAGAGAGGGGTAAACATTCGGATAAAGTGTGAGTTCAAATTTATCCAGACTTCTGCTTGCTTTTATTGTTAAAATAATAATAATATAGGTGAGATGACGTCCCTCAGCAAACGAAACTTAAGGTTACCTGATAAGACTAAGGAAAGTCCCTGCAAAACATGTTACGATAGCTTGTGTGATCACGATTTGAATTTGAATGAAGTGCACTGAAAAATTTTCAGATACTCTCCCGATTTTTTTAAAAATCAGGCAGTTTAATGCATTAAAATTTCTAGTAATATTACTATTATAGTTGCCTGATTTTTTTCCGCAGAAAAGAAACTGAAAAGTTTTAACAGTATTCCCGTGGCAATTTGAGACAGGAAAACGATCTGTACGCTGTATTGTTTAAGAGCACTTGTGTGTCAAGCTGAACTCCATACCAGTAGAAATATACATACTCAAACGTTTTTGCTAACTTACGATACCAATCTAACTCACTAATATACTTTTGTACACTCACCAATCTTTCTGTAATAGATATTCATTGTAGACTATTGAATGAAAGACAGTTTAGAACAATAGAATATGTATTAGACAATATTATATATATATATATACTACATTTCTTTTCCTGCGATTGGGAAGTTAACGTATCTGCTCCCCCTTCTACCCTCTTGTTCCATCTTCTTAGAGGAAAATAGGAAAAAGAGAAAGGGAAAAATTCTAAAGGATTGCAAAGCCTGAAAAAGTGAATCGTATAATTGCTTTGGGAAATCGGGGCCAGTCGCAGTTGGTTCCCTCTGTAATGGGAATAAAAGGAAGAGAGACATGGTATTAACCTAAGAGAGAGAGAGACAGAGGTGTTGGATTATTTTCTCTATTCCGTATTCTTCCTCTTCTTTCATTCTTTATCTTCCTCCTTTCCTGTCTTCTTATCCGCAAGACTTTTCCTTCTCCGCAGTCCATGTAATAGACGAAGAAGGGTGCAGAGAAAAGGAATCCGAGGGCGCTGTTTTTTTTTTTTTAAGAATGAACGAATAGTGTTAATGCCAGCTTCCTCTGAAAATTGGTTCCGTTTTATGTGTCTACCACGTGGTCCCATTGTGGCATACAGATTAAGTGGTCGAATTCTAGTTCAAAGTGGGCAAAACCACCAATCCTGGACTTTAATTAACTCCCCCTCCTTTCGTATCTTCGGTTATTTTTTTTTTCTTCTTCATAGAAAAATTAATTAATTTCTGTATTGGTGCTGTAGTTATATGTTGCCTCTCATCTTCTGTTCTCCATCTTGTGTTTTTTTTCTCTTTTTATCACAAGCAAGGTTAGATCATTATTTTCAAATTGGGAGAGTCTTGTGTGTTTTTCATGCCTGTTTCTGCTTTGTTATTCCTGTTGGACTGGAAACTTGGCAATCGTCGCTGGGGTTCGAGTTAATGCGACTAACTACGAATATAAAAAAAATCGAAATTTTAACGTGTATTGCAGCTGTGAATGAGTCCAGTAAAACTATTTTGGACCATGTTATAGAATATTTCCTATGGAAGAATAAATTGTTTACGTTAAGTAAAATTAAAATTCTTAATAATGATTTTAGGGAATTCTCCCTCTCCCCCCCAAAAATTTTGATGGTCATCCATCTGTAACGTAGTCTAGGCCGAAACCAAATCAGAAACTAACTTCAGATGTAGATTAAAAGATCTTAAAATTGAAATCGATATAAAATATACAAATGAAGTGCAAACGTCATTTCGGTTCAAGATTATATATATTTGGTAATGCACTTTCTTTTGAAAATTATAAATATTTCTGTAACCGCAACGATTAACGTACAGCTCAATAAATCTCACCAATTCAAGAACAAATTATGATGTATTATGTTACTGAATTTTATACAAAATAAATTTGATTAATTTAGTCAAACCCGCAGAGCAAGGGTGCGTGTTGGGTTATATACGATCCAGGCGTAAATAATCATTTGTCATGCTCGTTTATATTCCCATTTTTAGAGACCTGCGTTTTAAGAGCTGAGAATTTGCTGGTTTTAATGCTGTCCTATAATTTAACAAGCCACTCTCTTCCGTAAATAATGCATGTTTGAGAAGACGAGATTACGGAATATATCTGCCTGTGTATGACAATTTTATCTCTAGATCATCACTGTCAGAATGCTAATATTATTAACGTTACGATCTTGTGACAAAAGTCGGTGAAAAAAGAAGATAAATTTGATGAAGGATGTGCACTTTGAACTAATATAATTGTGCGTGTTTGTCATATCTTAAACATATTGATGTCCCCTTCTGAAGCATGCTGAAAAAAAAAACAGTTTATTCGGTGAAAAATTACAGATATTCTAATCCGAAATAACATTCGCATCGCAAATTCATTAGTTTATATTGATGGAGATATTGTTTTATTGTACCGTATTCCTGGTTATTTGGCAAAGCCAGTTGAATTATAGATCACTAATAAAAAGGTAGTGAGCATATCGCTTCATAAACATATTCGCACAGTTATGCAGACTTGATGTTGTTATCTGTTATACTTAAATGTTATAGAGATATTTATTATATGTTCTTATTTCGTTCGTACTTACGTACAATATGGAACCTTTCGATACGCCATTGATATCATTTTAAACAACTAAAATGAGAAACATTGTAAATGAAAATATACGCCATTTTTGTACATGCTATGCAGATGCTTTTTTAAAATTAATGTTTGGCAGTAGCTTACGTTGATAAAATACACTAATAATGTTATTCTTCTTCTTTCTTTGCAGAGCCCAGTAACTACGTTTGTTCAACGTGTAAACAGAGGTTTAATTCAGCGTGGACACTGGTGCAGCACGTGCAAAATGGTCATGGGATCAAAATCTATGTCGAGTCATCACCGTCTTTATCGTCGTCAACTCATACAGGTCCCTCATCGTCATCATCTTCCTCGTCGTCATCGTCTGGTTCTTCGTCGTCTTCTGGTTCCTCTTTGTCCTCTGCTATGATTGGACCTGGTCATGCAGGGACTCCTGTCACTCCTGTTCCTCCAGTTCCTCGACTGTGTGACCTCCCGAGGACAACATCAGCACCAAATCAAGTTCTTCCTCCTGTGACAGGACCGACGCTTCCGGGTCTCGATCCTCACAACCCATTTGGACTTCTGCGGATGCCTCTTGGGGATCGACAATTTCCCCCTGGGCTCAACGCTCACAATCCGTTCGCCCGTCCATCTAGTCATGATTTTCGAATGGAACAACTTGTTTCGGAGCAATTTCGTTTGAATCCTCACGGACTGGGATTGGCTGCTCCTTTTGAAAGACCACCTTTTCCAGATCCATTCGATCGTCCTCCAGCCGCTCGACCAGCACCACCAGCGCTCGCTCTTAGCCTGGAACCGCAGTTGGACTTTTATTCCCAAAGACTTCGACAACTAGCAGGAACGACGAGCCCTGGAGGGTCGTCGCCGTCTCCTCGAAAACCTCTCCTGACTCCACCGTTCTCTTCCCCGCAATCAAATAACCCGAACACGTCAACTCCTCAGCAGCAACCAACATCCACGTCATCATCATCATCATCGCAGCAACAAAGACAGTCTTCACCAATTCCACCGACTACTTCAGTGTCAACTCCTTCGTCGCAGTCGAAGACGTCTTCATCAGCAGCATCATCACAAAATTCGTCAGCCCAGTCGCAGAGTCGGCAATCACAATCTCCAGATCATCCGACAACAAAGAACTCTGATTCCCAACAACAGTCGTCAGGACAGATCTCAAATTCTTTACCGTCAACGCCACGATCCACGGCAACACCTACAGGTTCAACAAAATCTGATGGAGGTGGTGGAACTGGAACGGGACAGTCACAGTTTCATCATCACGCCCACGATAACGGTAATGGCGGTCACAGGTCTTGTGAGTTTTGTGGGAAGAAGTTCCGATTCCAGAGTAACCTGATCGTGCACCGTAGGACTCATACGGGCGAGAAACCGTACAAGTGTGCCGTGTGCAACCATTCGTGTACCCAATCAAGTAAGTTGAAACGTCACATGAAGATCCATCGACAAGGCAGAACCAATGGCAGCGCAGATTCCACACCAGATAGCCTCTACAAGGATCGCGATGGCACAGACAACATGTCCAATGCAGGATCTACAGAAACACTAGACGAGGAAGGTGAAGATGAGGAGGATGAAGAAGAAATGGACCTTGAAGAAGGAGAAGAAGAAGATTTCATAGACGACGTTGATGGAGACGCACCGGAAGATCTCACCACTAAGTCAATTTCTAGTGCGACTTCTACTCCTACTAATCCAGTACCCACTTCAACGACGGAAAATAATAAGTCAACTTCAGGTTCATTAGTTGGTGAGCTAATGGATAAATTTGGTTTAAGTAATATCCAGCAGTACAATGAAGCGTACAAACAAGCATTACAAGAGTCTGGAACTGGTAACATGAAGGTGAAAGAAGAACGATCCATTATTAGTGGCAACAATAGAGATAATGCGTGTGATAGAGACAACAATAATAGCAACTCCAAACCTCCAGCTACAAGTGTTGCAGAAAATGGTGTTGAGAAAACATTGCGATTTCGAGATGAATTTGCTAAGGGTATCATTGGGCAACCACCATTAGATTTAGTACCTCATGGACTCTTTGGTGCCTTTGACAACCCTTTTGACGCTAACAAGCGATTGAAATTGGACTTGGAAAATCATGCTTTAAGTAGGGAAAGAGATAGTTTATATGCTGGACTTTGGTTACCTACAATGACAGGGCCGAGAGATTTGTTTGTTGGAGTACCCGGAGCTGACCCAGCTGATCTTCTCTCACGCCCAAAAACCTCCACCGAAAGTGCCTTGAAGGCGGTTTCAGGGCGTCTGGGAGTCGATTCACTAGTGGGACCAAAACCTGGGCCGAGTGCAGCAGCGGCAGCCGCGGCGGCGGCTGCTGCTGCAGCTGCTGCTAGTCTGAATTTAGGTCTGGCGCCAAGTCCGGTGCATAAGAAGGAAAGTCGGCGGAACGATACATGTGAATATTGTGGTAAAGTGTTTAAGAACTGCAGCAATTTGACAGTGCACCGTCGTTCTCACACGGGCGAGAAGCCCTACAAGTGCGAACTGTGTAGCTACGCATGCGCACAAAGCTCGAAACTCACGCGACATATGAAAACTCATGGACGCTTGGGCAAGGACGTGTATCGGTGTCGTTTCTGCGAAATGCCCTTCTCTGTACCATCCACTTTGGAGAAACATATGAGAAAGTGTGTTGTGAACCAAAACAATAAAGCGGCGGGGATTCTTCCTTCTCTAATTAGCGGTGAAGACACAGGCGATTCCAGCGCATCGGCTTCGAAAGACACTACATGACTCTTCCCATGGGGAGGTTTCCGCCATCTTCCTTTACAAAGCATTTATTAAATAAATTAAGGAGAAAAAAATATAAGAAGAAATAAGAAGAAAAACACAGAAAACTTAACTATCTCCCTCCGTCTGTCTTTAACTATCTTTTCTGTCGTCTTTCTATTTCTGTCTCTTTGACAACCATCTTTTTTCTTCTTTGGCGGAATTACTTTCCCCTGATCATTTGCGTGGAGTCAGAAAAAACAAACACTTACACACACACATATATATATATATAAAAAGAGAAAAACAGTCAACCTTAAAAGCTAAAGCTTAAAACTGGAAATCTTTCCTTCTCAATGATAACATAACGGACAATGCATCCTATACCCACCTAGAGAGCTTAAATGGTCCAAGCCGGTGCGGGTCAAACTTATATTAGTAATAATTAAGATTAATTCAGTGCTCATTGTCACCTCGATTGTTAGCGTGAATAACAATAGACAGAATTCACAAGGAACAACATTCTTGTTGTAATGACCTTTGTTTTTCATTCCAATTTTTTTGTAGACCAGTGAAAGGTGATTAATTGGCCCAGGTGATGATAAAAAAAAAAGAAAAGCAAATTAAACACATAAAGTGCAAAGTTTGAATTAGAAAGGCAGTACTTTATGGAAGTGATTTAAAGAACGGAACCCCCAAGTGACAAGAAAAAAAGAGTTTCGATAGAAGAAACAAAGCAGAATATGAAAGAAATAAAGCAGAAGAAAGCAAGAGAATAAAAGTAGGAAGCAAGATTTCTTGAATTGCATGAGTTTGAATGATTCTTTCTGTTTATATGAGTGAATTCAAAATAATATTTTGATCTATACTGAAGTATGGATTTTAAAAAAAAAAGATCATAGTTGTTTGTGTTTTTTGTAACTAAAAATATAAAATGGAAGTAAAAAATGAGAAAAAAAATATATAAACGTTATTCAATAATGTATCTTGTTTGTATTCGTTGTTTTTGAAAAGCAGGTGGAATGATCCAAATATTATATATTATTAGTAGTCAGGATATCTGTGGTTATTTAACATAGAAAAAATCAGAGCAATGTACAGGGGGGAGTAAATGTGGAACAAAGAGATAAAGATATGAGTAATTATTTGGTATTTTTTTTTCTGAATTTTTAAGTAAAGCACAAGATGTTCAGTGTAATGTACGTTGTTAATGTGTTTTAAGAAAAAAAAATAATAATAATATGCTTTATGACCTTTTAATGTTTGATATTTCTCCAGAGATCCACTGTTTATAGTACAATATATTGCTATTACATCTCACTGCCGGTATTCGAATAGAATTGAATTAAGTATCATGATAAACAATTTGGATTTAAAATAAATAAACAAATGCAATAATATAAGATTGAAAACTGAAAAAAAAAAAATCTGTTTAATGACAGTGTGTACTGCAATAAGATTTATTTTAAAATTATTTCGGGTTTATCCTAATTGGTTTCTAAAAAAAAATATTGTGTTTAAAACTGTAATTTTTGTTTCGTAATAAGGCAGTGAATTTAATATGTCTGTGAAGCACGAACATGTATTTTTAGCTTAAATTATTAACTAAATTTCTTATATAGAAATTGTTCAAAATGATTGCGTAATTTCTACTTATGATCTGTATTAGACCCGATTACGAATATTAAAAAAAAAAAAATCAAGCACTATGTGTAAAAAAATTGGGCAATTAAATACAGTTATTTAATCCATTCGGAAAAAAAATACAGAAAAAAAATGTAACATCAAAAGAACTTTTTTTCTTATTTAAATTTATCATTTCTATAAATATTAAGGTCAATCTGATAAATTATTAGGACGGTATACAGACAACCTGAAATTATATTTCCATTGTAAACATCTCTGTTACTGTCTACCATTTTTATTATCTTCCTCTTTTTGCTGTATTGCGATAGTCCTCTACATGGTTGACTTTTTAATAATTTATCGAACACGTTTTCATAAGATTCGTAAAGCATATTAGAAATTAAAAATTAAGAAAAAAAATTAATCAATCCATTAGAATCAATCCACTTTGGTTTAATAATAATAATTTGGAGAATAAGAAGAAGAAATATTACGTAGAGAATGAAAAAAGGCTAATTTAATGCATTTGCTGAATATATTGTTTACTATATTCGTTTTGATTATTATCTTTTGATTTTGAAATACTTAAATGGTTGGCAATGGTTTATGTTTACAGAGAAAGGCGAAAGGTCTGCTATTTCTTCATTGTTAAGAGACCTCCTTCAATGAAATTCTTATATATAACCCAGTATTTTGAAATTTACTTGGTTGTGCAGATGTAAAACTCAATTGGATGATTACTAAAACAACCAGAAGAATGCATGTCTTTCCTTTATTACTAGTGCATGCTCATTAGAATATCAGGACTTTGGAAAATATTTTGGTGTGGCTTATGAAAATGGATTCCCATCATTGCTCATGTTTATACCTTTGTCGATCTGTATTTTAGTAGCTCTCGGAGAGTTTGGGAATATTCATAGGCTCCATGTTAAGGTTAATGTAAAGCAACTATCTCCAACATGAGATGGCAGCACTACCTCCATATTATGTCTAATGTATTTTTATCGTTACACGAAATGTTAATGCTGCGCTTACAAATTTAAGCCTAGCTTTCAGGGATGAAAGTTCATAACCAATTCAAGAGTTCGATCAATGGCGATTTTTTTTATTATCGTTTTTCTTCATTGTTGAAATCGCTTGATTGTTGTTGTGAATATAAAAACCTATAACAATAAAGTTCTTCCTTAATTGGTTATTGACTTTCTTCACTGGAAGTTAGAACTCTCTAGACTTGAATTTATAAGGAGGAGCATTGAAATTTCGTGCAACGATAAAAACACATTAGACATATTACGGAGATAGTGCTGCCATCTTTGGTTGGGGATCGTTGCTTTACATTAACCTTAAACATCAGAGCGCGAACAACATCATAGAAAACAATAAGATGTAAATTCCAAGTGTTAGCTATATTGCTTCACGAAAAATAACAAATTAACTACAATATTTGGTAAGAAATGCATTTATTTCCATAATAAAATTTACAGTTTAAAATTAGGTCAAAGAAATAGAAAAGCACACAAAAATTAATAACATTGATCAGATATACTTTCGTTCTCAAGTTGCGTACGTAAATTTCTATTTGAGTATCCCATCTCTGTGTAGAAAGTTCTTTTTTTGTTGTTGTTGTTGTTGAGTAAAAGGGAATATTTCGTGAAATATATTAGTAGTTTCGTATGGCATTGAATTTCTTTCAGTTTGTTATCGATTTATTTGTTATTTCTGTCTTCACGGAGGTCCAATATGTTATGGGGTGTCGGTTCCAAAATAGAAGTGGTATGGCTAATATATCGAGAAGGAGGTAATATATAATATGTCATCTCCTCATTCCGCTTACTTTGATTTTTCATGTCTTCAACAATAGCCTCTATGTCGTTCATACGTATATGTCTTCCTTTAATTTTTTTTTGTTCTTATTTTTCATAATACTTTTCCGTGTATATTTTTTTTACTCTTTCACTACAATATTTCAGTAAAAAAAAATAAGAAGAAACATAAGAACGACGTGTATTAAACAATTACATTCATTCAACCATTCTTATCTCAATATTGAGTTTTTTTCTTTTCCTTAAATGAAGAAATAAAAAGACTGATTAGAAGTTATATAAATTTAGTTATATTTTTGAATGAATATTTCATAGCAGTATAGTTGTGCATTATTGTGATTTAATGAGTTATTTTCTTCTGATTTTGTTTTGTAATTTCTGAAATTAATAATCAATTTTAAGAAAGAAACAAGTTTTCTTTTGTAATTCACTAATACAAGTATAATAATGTATCTATCAATATTTATATATATATATATATATATATGTGCGTGTGTGAGTGTTTGTTTTTTGTTTCCTCTAAAGAACTAATTAGTTCCCCTCCCCTTTCTGACTATGACGAGCTGTACTGTAAATGGGAGTCAATCTTAACAATCATTGTATATGTTTTTTTTTCTTTTAAATTATATTTAAGTCAAAATGAGTTTCGCAGAAAAAAAATACTGTTCCTATTCATAAAATGTTGTTTAAAAGAAGAATTTAATTTTTAGAAAAGATAATTAGGGGAGAATAAAAGAGCGATCGGTATTAAAGAAGATGATTGGTGCAAGATAGCAGAGCATGTATTTGACTCAGGGATGGTCATACATGCGAATGTGTTTTGTGATTGTGTAAAGAAGTTTGTAAATGTGTATATGTATGTATGAAAGTGTGTGAGTGTAACGTATGGATTTCTGTGTTAATATGTAACAAAGATGAAATTAAACTATTGGAGTTTTGCGTGCATTTTGTACTAATGATTTTCTAAATATGTTAACTAAAGTTTTTTTTTAAAAATAAACTACACTGTCATTTCTTTTCTCTCATTCTATAATAGCATAATTGTTATATTTTACAAAAGAAGATATTAATGCATTCTCTCTCATTACTTCTCTACGGAAAAAGTATAAATAACTCCTTTAACAGTTCATATTAAATTCCATAGTAACGGTAGCTTATTTCTTAGGCTTTAAATTGAACACTTACTTTTTTCAAAAAAAAAAAAAAAAAAATATCCTGACTCAAAGCCAAAGTGTTCCAGGCAAGATATTGGACAGTAGCAATTCGTCGTATCAAACAAAAGAAATAGTATCTCATTTTTGGTTTATTATGAAGAAAATTTTGTTTTCCGTTTTATTTTTTAAAATCAAAAGCGCTTTGTCTGACCGATTGAGATGTTCCAAACTTAATTTAAAATATTATTTTTGAATATGTTGTTGTATATGTTTTATTTTGCAAATTAATTTTGCATGCAAATAATTATATATTATAGCCTTCTCCTGTATTTTATAATCACACTTTTAATATATGCAAAAATTTTCATTATTATCTTCTTCGTTTGTAAGTTAGCACAGAGATTACTGTCGTTATGATTGAGATGGTCAGCTATCAAAACATTTTAATTGATTAAAAAATTGTCATTTACGCTATCAATTACACTTAAAGGAGATCATGTCAGGCAAAGAAAAAGAAGTTACTCGAATTTACACAACAAAATAAGTAACTGAAAAAATAAAAAGTCAATTTTAACAATAGATATCAATTTATTTAAATTTCTAATTCAACAAAAATATATTAAGACGAAAACTCTTGTAATTAAAATTAAAATCTAAAAAAAACAAAACAATTATTATTGCGTGTTTATTTATATTACTTACACTCCCACTATGTTTAATCTATCTTCTATGACACCCATTACGTGAAAGATAATAAAATTTTCACCATACTTCAATTTTCAAAAATATTTTACAGAAAAAATAAATTTCTGTTACTGATCGTATCTGAACTGTTGAAACTGAACCGTCCACATTCATAAACTGAACATATATTAAATCCAAACACATCTTATTGTAACTCGAAAATGAAAATAAATAAGGAAATCACTAGTCATGTAGAAAATTTCAATTTTTTTTCTCTCCTATTGTATATGCTTAGTACTAATACTATTTAATATTTGTAAATATATAAATAAATTTCTCTTTGATAAAGAAAATTAAGATTTCAATTGAAATATAATTTCTTTATTTCTCACTTTGTACTTTTCTTATACGCAAAAGTGCATCTTCGTTTGTTTTTTTTTTATTTATTTTATATACTTGTACATATATAAATACAGAAATAAATATATAGATCACATGTGATCAGTCCTGCACCAATCATCAAACGATTATGAATCCTCCTGGCATATTTTCTTCATAAAAGAAAAAGATTTGTATTATATATAAATAATAATATATTCATATCTACTTGTTGGACATAATTATATCTGTACACAATACTGTCTTTGTTTGTTTGTTACTGCAAAACGAAGTAAAAAAAATAATAATAATTTGTAATCAGTTTTAAACAAATTACTGGTAGTGTGTATATGTGTTTTTAATGATAAGAAATAATGATTGTACCAAAAATTATTATGTGATTAAGAGAAGTTAAAAAGAAAAATTAATATGTATCGGTAAGAAAGGTCATTTCAGTTCTACCACACTTCATATGTAAGATATGCATCGTGTACAAATGTCGTAAAAGATAAAAAAAAAAAATAATGAATTGATAGTATTAAAAAAAAAATAATTGTTTGTATAGTTTTTCCTCTTCACCCCTTTTTTCCAAATGAATGTAGCTTGTTTTTTGGTCTTTTTAAAATCTCGATAGTTGTATGTTGGTTTAAATGCGGATCCAAAGTGGTAAAATTAGATAAAATAAGATTTTTACCCGCGGTTCTTAACAGGGTAAGAATATAAAGCGAACATATTTATAGTCTAAAATAGTGTAATAGAAATATCTTTGTGTTTCAGTTTCAAAGTATTGTTCTTGTGACAAATTTTCCAGGGTATTGTGAATTAAACAAAATAAAAAAAAACATTAATTGTTAATAGAAGTGATTGCGCGGGAAAGAAAAAAAAAAGAACAAATGTTCAAGAAAAATTAGAAGTGGCAGTAAGCACTGTTTCACATCTATATTTACCTATGTGGACGTACTGTGTATGGAAACATCTCGTGAAAAATGATTTTTTTTTAAAAAAATAACCTTTTAAATCCCTCCCACCCCCTCCCTTGAATCATTTCCTGATTTGTGTCAGTAAATTTTCTGTGGTTTCTGTACTAAGAAAGTAGTTTGTTGAAAAATAAAATTAAATAAATTTACGCGTTTTCCAGTCCTAAAAAAAAAAAAAATATCTCCTATACTCATTTTGATGAAAAATTAAGGGCAAATAAACTGTCTCAGCCTGGTGATCATGCAATAGAATGAGAAAGTAGTAGTACCTCGTGTGCGATGTGTGATTAAGAAGAATAAAAAAAAGTGCAAAGAACGTTACCTACAAAACATGTAGGTTTCGATTCGTAACGGTCCACCAACCCGCTTGACCTTGAAAACAAAATGACTATATCTCCTGTGGTGTTACTATCAAGCTGTCAATTATACTCAATCAAGAACTGAGTGAAAAGGCCTCCTCATAAAAATATACTTCTATACATTTCAGTGCAAGGAAACCTTTTGTGTTAGCTGTAATAATGTGAAGTGCAAAAAAAAAAAAAAAGGTTGTTTGATAAAGTTATTTTAGAATACAACAAAATCTTTAATGAACTTAAGAATAATAATATATCGGAGGAAGCTCTTGGTTCTGTTCTTGAGTGAGTTAATTAGACACTGTTAGAACCAAATAAAACTTAATATACATACCAATATATAAATAAATAAAATATATATCTTAACGACAGTTTAGAAAAAAATGAAAACTGCAAAAAAAATATATATATAGAAAGGAAAACTTATTTTAAAATAAATGGATGGACAAAGTTTGGGGAAAGATGTAATAAAGAAAAAAAATAAATTAAAAAACGAACTGCTTTACAAAAGTTATAAAAAAAAGTTATTTGAACAGTTCGTTCCCCCCTTTCATGTCACTATTTATTTGATCTTTGTACATGTAATGTACCAAATATGAATAGGTAGAAGCTGAGTAAGTGTATTTATGATGATCGTCAAACAGTTTGTTTTTATTAAATGCTTCTTTAATAGAGAAGAAATAATTTTGTTTTTTCTTTTTTTCTTTGTTCCTGCCATTTCTAATGAAGCACGTTGTTCTAATACGTACAACTCAAGATTTTGAGACGTCATATGCTGTTACAAAGTTACGACGCATCTTTTTTCTTTGTTCCTGCCATTTCTAATGAGGCACGTTGTTCTAATACGTACAACTCAAGATTTTGAGACGTCATATGCTGTTACAAAGTTATGACGCATCTTTTTTCTTTGTTCCTGCCATTTCTAATGAAGCACGTTGTTCTAATACGTACAACTCAAGATTTTGAGAAGTCATATGCTGTTACAAAGTTACGACGCATCTTTATTCTTTGTTCCTGCCATTTCTAATGAAGCACGTTGTTCTAATACGTACAACTCAAAATTTTGAGACGTCATATGCTGTTACAAAGTTACGACGCATCTTTTTTCTTTGTTCCTGCCATTTCTAATGAAGCACGTTGTTCGAATACGTAAAATTTCCCAACAATTCAAGTCATATCCTGTTACAAAGTTATGACGCATCAGCATGACTCAATCTCAGTAACAAATTTCCACAACCTTTGATGTATTTGAAAGATTAGCTCAGATCTGATAAGCATTAGATCCAACGATTGCTCCAGATCCAACATTCAAAGTGAAACACGCCAAAATGATTCAGTTAGATCTGACGACAAGATTAAAACTATTAATATTATATTTCGTTCAGGCCAAATAACAATGTAGAATTACGAGATCTGATAACAGAGATTAGAAATTACTAATATAAGAATTAGCTTAAATGCAAAACGAAAGCGAAAACTCAAGAAATTACACAAGGATTGACCCAGATTTGATAACAAAAGTTAGAAATAACGATCTTAATAATTAGCTTATCAAGTAAAATATTAGGAACACAAATAAGACACAAGCGCTCACCTAGATTTTTTGATAAGAAGGATAAAAATAGTAATATAATTCAATCTTCTAATGTTAAAAGGAATCAAGTCATAAAAGCTGCTTTCCAGGAGAGTAAGAAAAAGTTTGACTTACATTGTATTTTATAGAATGAGATATTATTACTTCTCTGATTCTGTTATGATTACAATGACTACATTTTTGTCAGAATCCTAGGTAATCAAAAACTCTATGTTTTATGATTTATGGCGAAATCTTTAAATGTGACTTTTTAACATAGTATTCACTAAAAAAGGAGCAATGTTAATGGAATTACGTTAATATGAATATTGTAGGCTAATCTTTATTATTCAAAAATAAACATTCCAAATCACATTTTAAATGTGTATGCAGATAGTTTTATACTTATCACAAAATAATATTACTTGTGGTTTGTAACAAATTATAGTAATCGGGGAAAATACGAGGGTTATCCTTGAATGGCATCTGGCACCAAAAAATTGGGAATGAGGAAACATAATACGTACATACGATTTATCTTGAAGTTTCATTTATTTAATAAAAGAGATGAATTACAAATTCTTTAGAGGACAGTGGTAGTAACATTGTTTCAACATGAACTCTATAAAGTGCACATTTTGACTTAGTGTTGGTGTTAGATGCATAAACCGTTAACGGCTCATGGAGGACGTGGAGGTAGCGCTCCACATTTTCTTGACCTACGGTACGAAGTGAGGTGGGGTGGTCACTCCCACGCTCGACCGCCTTTACCTTCCCAAGGTACCCAGGAATACCAAGGACACTCCGGTACTCACTTTGATAGGAGGCTGAGTGCACCTCAGAGCGCCAGGCATGGCAACACTGTTAGAAAAGTCTTCAGTGTCCTGTCCGGGATTTGAACCGGGGCCGCCCGATTCGTACTCAGACGCGCTACCGTTAAATTGCTCACTAAATTAAATTGCACACACATATAGAAGTAGAAAGAATACATAAGAATTCTGTTACGTGGTGCATCTATGCGATTTTCATAAACTAAAAAGGTAAGAAGGTACTATTTAAATTACTAGTAAGCAAATACATTTGAATCATTAAAAAGTACACTTAAAATTATATAATGCAAAATCGTTGTTGACATTCAGTTTTAAAGAAGAAAGGAAATTAATTAAATAGAAAAAAAGAATCAAATTAGTCACAAGTGAACTTTGCACACACATTTTTCCTTCGCAGTGCAGCACCATTACCATAAGCTTTAAAGAGACTAATTGTCGCTACTAATTACAGACAGTGAGTAGAATACTAACCGTGTATTCTTTTTTCTTCTACAGTAAAAGGAAAATGGTATCCCCATAGAAACAACATAGAAAATTTTAGAAATATTATTCCTCCAATATTCATCAAATAGATTTTTTATTTTTTTAAAAAAAGAAAATAAGGATCCTTATATCAGACTTGTATACCTACAATATAAATTCATTGTAACAGAGTACAAAAGAAAAGTCCTTGACATTCAATCTCTTCCGTATTTTTTCTATTCCGGCAATCATATTTGGATACCATTTTGACCAGTTTGATTACGATTTAGGCTTTCCATGCAGTAGACTAAAATTATATCAAGCAGACTTTAAAGGAAGAAATGGTTTTAGCTCCCTTGATAACAAACCTTCTATTCTCGCTCATGGTATCCGTCTGTGTCCAGAAATTAAATCTCAGGAACTACAAACTAGAAAGATGCTTTAGGTGTCGTAGGAAAGATCTTGACTAAACTAGCTGAGAACGCTTGGAACAGTCTTGATTGGTGCAGTGGTTCAGCGTTGCCAGCCAATTTTATAAAAAATCAATTGTTGAAACTACTTCAATTTTGTAGTCATAGCAGCACCAAACTTCGCATGAACATTGTTTGGCACGATAGAAACATACTGCGGATGTTTCCGCTTCCCAGAAACTCCATTTTCCAGTGTTGCCAAGCCATGACAAAAATATAATTATCTGATGAACCATATGTCTCTTTATCTGATGTAGAGACATACAATGATGTCGTTTGAAAGATCTTAGCTAGGCTAGCTCATGGGCCCTCGAAGCGTCTTGTTTGGTTCAGTGTTGCCAGGTATTTTTTTAAATCAATTATTCAAATTGCTTGCATTGAGTTAGACCTAGCTGCGCCTTTGCGACTATTAGCGGAATCGCAGCAGTAACTTGTTTGTTTGAATGTCCTGTGATGAATCAGTTCACAGATTCCGTAAACGTTTGGAAACGCAAGTTTTGACATGCGCCGCAATTTAAAAATGGACGCTATTAATCAATCGGTGAAGATAAAAATAAAAGAATACTCGCTTTGAACTATTCACATATAGAGGATAGGTGCAACATTAAAAAATAATAATAAAAACCTTTGAAAGACGTCGAGTGGCCAAATAGAATGAACTACTCTAAACAGATAGACCCAACTGCAAAGTAGAAACAAATAACAGCATAGCTGAAACACACTACAGAATAAGAAGACATAAGAGATGAATAATAAAAAAATAGGTCGAATCCAATAACAACGTAATGAAGGGGATACAGTAGTGCTGTCAAAAATATCGATATACCGAAACCGATATCGGTATTTTGGAATATCGAAAATTCTGTATCACCCATACCGAAATACTGATAATACCGGAATATCGATATACCGAACAGTATCAAAATTCTTAACAATACCGGAATATTGAAATACTGAATTCCTCTGAGATTCTGAAAAAATTAATACTAATAACTTATATTAGAGAAAGTAGCATGGCAGAGCTGAAACTAGGTCAGTTCTGGTGACCCTGACATACGAGATCAGGTCAAAAACCGGACACGATTTACCCGGTCTGAGAACTTAATGAGATCCAGTTTCGTAATTTTCGTGCTCTGGGGTTAACACCTCCGGTCTCGGTCACCCCTCAAACGCAAGGAAATAATCAAATGCTCTACTTTGCCTTCCGGGTGACGAGACCTAAATAGGGTAACCGAGGCGTATCATGCAGCGAGGTATATAAAAAACTCCTTTTCCAGATGACGTAATTTGTTTTGAGAAATACAGCATATATTTTAGAAAAAATGAAGGGCGTTAAAAAATGTTCCTGTCAACTAACTTTGGACAAAAAACAACAATCAACTACACAACTATCTCTATAAAAATATTTTTCGAGTTTCAGATACATTGAATTAAATTGGCTTTATTTATGGTAAATTATGAAAGGTCCTGGCCAATACTTTCCCTATGCTCTGTCTACCTCATCCCGGCCTCTCTCTCTCTCTCTCGTTTCTCTCCCCCTCTCTTCTCTCTCCCCGTTTCTCCTGCTCTCTCTCTCTCTCTCTGGAAGAGAAGGGAGAAGAAGGAGGAGAGGAAAGAGAGAGACAAAGGGCTCTCTCTCTCACCGAGCCGCCGTAGCTCAGTAGTAGAGCGCTGGCATAGTATTCGGGAGGTCGTGAGTTCAATCCCAGCGGTCGACCATCCTGACAGGTTTTTCCAGGGGTTTCCCTTAGTGATACCAGGCAAATGCTGGGATGCCACCTTCAACATAGGCCTTGGCTGACACCTTACCGAATCCTTTCCCTACCCCTATCCCGACCTGAACCTTAGATACCTAAAGGCCATAAATAAAATTCAAAAATTAAATTTTCATTCTCCTTTCTTTCTTTCTTTGGCTCAGGTCGGGATGAGGTAGGCAGATGATGGAGGAGGTATTGGCCAGAACCTTTCATAATTTACCTTCCCGGCATCGCAGTTTCAGATGCATTATAATAACAAAATCCGAATTCTGGGTCTTTGAATCTGCGACCGAAATCGTCAAATCAATAGGACCAGATATCTGAAACTCTGAGGATCCGAGTTTCGGATATCGGGATCCAAAAGGATCCGGATCTGGTCATCTCTACTCAACAGTTTTCGAATTACATCAAAATGTTGCTGAAATGCATTTAGCTGCTGGCTTTTATCCCATCCTCAAAACTGCCGCTGCGTTATTGACTTTGTTAATTGACTCCACGTGACGTCGACGAAGCTACAGTAACTGTGTTTTCATTATCAAGAAATGCTCAAACAGTACCTGATTAGATCGGACCGCAGTGGCTCAATGGTTAGATCACTTACCTCTCGCGCTTGGGTTCGTCGGTTCAAACCCTCCTCGTACCATGTGGGCTTTGTGGTGAACAAACACCGTGTGCGTGGGTTTTCTCGGGGTTCTCACTGTCTTCATCCATCTGGTCTGAACCTGAGTTGCCTAAAGGTCTTAAAAATTAAATTCAAAATACCTGATTACAGCACAATAAGTTATCAAGGTGCGTGCTCTTTCTTGATTTCGAAATATGTCTGTGCGTTAATGTAAATGCTTTAATGTTTATTATCGATATAGTATTCTGTAATATGAATAATCAACATTTTTTTTCTCATGTCAATCTTTTTCTCTTTTTTCGTTCTTATTTAACACTTATTCAGCACTTTATTGCTTATCTCTCGTGTAAATATACACTATATTATTACACTGGCAAGGTTAAAAGATTGACATTTGCACCCATTTGCTGCCGGCCGTGTGGTTGTGAATTTTTGTTTTAATTTCAATGTTTACCTAACACAAACTTCTTGTGAAATAAATAATTACAACCCTAAATATAGATAATTACGCCTAAAATAATACGATTTTTTGCAATTGGCCGGAATTTCGGGGTGAGGTTCCAGGCCTACCCTCTAAATACATACGTGCATGAGTACTTCCATATCGCTGCATGTAATTGTTTTTAGGTATTTTGATATTGTTCGATATTTCGGTATATTGATATCGTACAGTATTTCGGTATCGTTCGGTATATCGATAATTGTCGGTATCCAAAACATACCAAAAGTCGGTAAGAAAATCTCAATACCGAACACCCCTAGCATATAGTAAGAAAGACTTTAGTGACAATTTATACAGTGGTATGCGTACCGTAAATTGAATGTGAAAAAAAGAGTGAACATCCTATAGTTGGATACTTTCAATTTCTCAGAAGCGCAGATAGTCGAAAAATACATGTTAAAAGGTTGTGGCGTCACTAGATTGAAATGTCCGAATAAATTAATTTAGCTGAACTTAAGTCTGAAGTCAGTTTCTCTCTACCTGTTTTATTGAAGGCACTAGCCTGCGTTGTAAACGGGTGGAGAGACGAACAAAAAATGGAAATTGAAGATGATCAAAAATGTTTAGCAAAGTTCTCTAAAAAGCAACCTGAATTAGCTAAAGAGACGTGGCTGAGGTGTCGTTGGAAAGCTCTTGGAGTCTTGACTTGACTAGTTCAGTGCCGTCTAACAGTTCCGGTTGGTGTGTTGTTCAACCAGTGCCGTCCAACCATTACTTTTTAAGTTCAATTTTGCAAATAATTGCACATTCCACTGGACCTATCTACACCAAAATTGACATAACTATTATTCGTCACAATAAGAAATAACTTTCTGTGTTACCTTCCCCGCGTACACCAGTTGTCAGTGTTGACAACCCATTATCAGAACAATTAACTTTTTATATTGTTCCCATTACGTTATAGTTAGCAGCACCAAATTTGACAACCATTATTAGACACTATAGAAAGGTACTGTGGGTGTCATCGCCCCGTTGTCAGTATTTTCAATCCACGTGTCCGAAAATATATCTTATGAACCATAAGGTGTAGAGATTTGATTAAGATGTCGGTGGAGATATCACTTTGACCAGCTCAATGACGCCGGTACTGTCTTGATCATGGCGCCCGAGTTGTTGGTGTTGTCAACCATAAAAATATAAAATTCAATTTTTTATATTCTTCCCATCTCGACATCAACATTATTCCACACGTAGAAAAATGCTGTGTGTGTTCTTGACCCAAAACACTCCTGTTATCAGTGTTGACAAACCATATTCTAAAAATTAATGCTTGTGTGTCTGGGATGTTGTCAAGGGGCTGAAGCCGTCTCGATTGTTATAAAATCACACCTCTAACTGGTTTAATTAATGTTTTCTTTAAATAAGCAGTCCTGTTACTTATATAAATAAAATTGAAAATTTGTCTGTCTGTTGGTATGTATACAAATCTACATGCGTCCGTTTGTTTTCCACCAAATTTTGTATATTTGTTCCTTAGGTACTACAAAGTAACGCTGATGTCTTAGCAGAGGCTTACGAGAAGATAGATCTACAGGTGAATGTGTGTGACGATCCGAAACTGGAGCACCGCACATGATCAGCGGAAATAAACCATCCAAGGCGAAAACGCAAAGTGCAAAGGAAAACGGACGTTCTAGCGCAGTTCCGCTCACAGTAGGTTGGACCAGGCACCAGCAAATGTCCACCTACGAGACTCCAGCGAGCAGTCTCATAAACATGATTGTCACTGTCAATATTCTACATTGCACTACAACACAATGAATGACTGGAAAACAACATACGCAACGAATAAAAGAAAAGCTCAAAAAGGAAATGCTCCTTGTACCTAACATTACCTAAGGCTGCAGGACTACAGAAAGGACTGTTTTCAGGTTTACTTCAGTCAAACTATTATCTCGTAAATATTGACGTCAAGTGTCTCATAACTGGTACATCGCCTAGCACCAGATCAAAATAGCTGCAACGCAGCAGGGAACTGGGTAGAAAAGCTGCTCTCTATTCAGCAAGCTATCACCATCAACTATACGTGAGAGGAAAACGACAACTCATCAGGGTTTCATATTTAATGTAGAATACCACTTCCCAAAATACACTGAATATGTAAATAATAAACGTAAACATTCAGTTCTCTTGTATTCCTGTCGTACCTTACCATCAATAAAACAAACTTGCTACTTTCCTGCATCATGAGAGAAGTTCTTGTCAAGAAGTAACTAAACTTTAACTACGCCAGAGATGGGAAAGCGAATCTTCACAAAAGCGAAGGAAAGGAAAAAAAGTACGTAAAGATGATCAGGCCTCAGCACACCTAAACATCCAATTGAAAGACTGTGAACTAAAGCAACATACTGGACTAAAAAAACTTACGCTACTTGAATCTCCTTGAAACTTACGAACCGGAACCTCATAGCAAAAGTTACTGAGAGGTTAAATATACAACTTACTGCTAAAATCTATCTACTTCGAGATTCAATGACCAAATTTTCTTTGGTAAAATTTAGTTTATTAATAATTTCAACTTTGAAACATTTTTCTTGTTTAAACGTCAAATTTAGGTCCATTTTTTCTGAGAAAACTACAGCTTTAACGGATTTTGAAGGGGCCGTTACTAAATATATAAAACGGACTTCAGATTAATTGCGCCGAGAAGGAAGATTTTCAAGTGTGAATTATTATTGTTTGTAAATAGAACAGTCAATTTTATCAATTCATTCGTGTATATATCTATGTGAGTATGTGATTTTTGTTCTTTTCATTGACCAAACCTAAAGTGATAGTCCGAATGTTCTACAATTATTTCTCAAGGAGTCCACTAGGTGGCAGTGCCGTAGCCAAGTGAGTGGCACCCGGGCACGTGCCCGCCCCGCCTTACGACTCGAGCTGTTTTTTTATTTGCCGGGCACATATCATCTTTTCGAGCGATTCATTAGTTTTTCGAAACAATGTTACATTAACATGTACAGAATGTTTACATATCTCTGTTGATTATTAATAAAATATACATAACTTTCACTCTCTACCCTCTTTATTTATCACCTTAAAAATAATTAAATCTTTTCTTTACATTTACCGTAGCTATAGGCTGTGCGAATTTGTCCTATTTTCTTGTCTTTTGTCCCGAAATGGAATTCATAGTAATGGCCGGTATTTAATGCTAGTAGTAGGCTCCTTCTTCACAGCTATGTTGTGTGCTGGGATGTCGGAACAAGGGACCTTTGCCTACTAACCATTTGCGAGTAAGGCAATCTTATACATTAAATATGTAAATAAGAAAGCAGATATGATCAAAGCAGAATTCGAATTGTGGAAAAATGCGCCTACAAATGAGTGTCCTTGTACAGCTGTTGATGGCTTGATTCATTGCTCAGAAGAACTGTACCCGAATATCTACAAACTGTTGAAGATTCTTGTGACTAAACCTATAACAACGTGTACACCTGAACGTTGCTTCTCAAGCTTGAGGATAATTAAATCATATCTTCGCTTGTCTATGACAGAGGACAGACGAAATGGTCTGACACTCTTGTCAGTTTACAGTGAAATCAACGTAGAATATATTCTCAGTCTGCTCGGCAGAGACCAACGTTGGATAAAAATTGCGCTGTAAAGTGGTCACAAAATCAAAGAGCAAATTACAAATAAAGGTTATCATATTACCCACATAGCAAAATGACGTCCCAGGGATATCTGACGGATCTCCTGGCAGGATATCGGGACGTCCGTAGGACGTCCTGTTTAAGTCCCGTTTACATCCATGGGACCTATAGTTATAATTCATCCTTCGTATAACTATAAGAAGGCATATCCTTCGTATAGTTATAATTAATTAAATAATAATAATAGTAAGGTCGATTTAATTTATGGAAATTCCAGGTAGGTAATCCCGCACAGCTTTCCGGGGGACATCCAGGGGACATCCATACGGGATGAACTGTTTGTATTGCCCACAGAGCTATCCCACGGACGTCTTTAGGACATCGCTATGGGAGCAGGACCATTCTGACGGTAATGGGATCTAAGTGGGACGTCCCAGGAACGTACTCTTCTATGTGGGTAATGTGATTACGATTGTTGACTTATCAGTTAGTTGCTAAGGATGTGATTGCATCTTTGCTTCCATATGTACGTAATTATTCAATGAGCTCACAAAAGTTAGTCTACGAGAAGGGAGTACTTCTTCAGATATCCCGATGCGGGCCTACGTATCCCAGAAATATTTCAAACAAATCTTATATTGCTCCTAATCATTTGGAAATTTAAAATAGAAGGTAAATTTTACATTAGTTCACAACCCTTCATGGTCTGGATGTCAAGGAGATTAGTTAACGTTTGTATTATTCCTTTCCGATTGCGGGTAACTTCACTGTCTGACCACGAAATTTTATCAGATAACTTTAATTCTATTTTGGTATCTCATGGCATATTTCATATTTGTGGAGTAGCTTTCTGGTTCGGGAGCTTAAGGACCCCTGGTCTATAGGACAAGCATTCAATTATTATCTTAAGCTTCAAACACAATCAAATTTTTAACCACCTTGCGAACATTTTTGATCATTCTCTTGTTTTGTAAAGTAAATAATCAGAAATCAGCTTCCTTTGATACAAAACTAGAATTTTTAATGTAAAAATATTGGTTAGGTATGTAAAGCTGCAAAGGTAAAACTATCCCCTGTGCGATACGCACGCGCCGTGAACGACACATGGGAGTTGTGGAGGTAGCGCCATACATTTTCTTTAGTGAGGTGGGGTAGTCAATCCCACGTTCGACCGTTTTTACCTTACCAAGGTGCCCAGGAGTACCAAGGACACTCCGGTCCTCAGTTTGATAGGAGGCTGAGTGCACCTCAGAGCGCCAGGCATGGGAACACTGTTAGAAAAGTCTCCAGTGTCCTGGCCGGGATTTGAATCCGGACCGCCCGATTCGTAGTCAGACGCGCTACCGTCTAATCCACGGCGACTCATATTGGTTAGGTATTTACAATTAATATTAAATATTATTCAATAGTTTTCTTAGTTCATCTCAACAGGTTTTAAAACCCGAAGAATTGTCTGTTCAGGTGATTCTGTAAGAGGAGTTCCTTAGAAGAACATTTTTTGTACGAATAAAAACGAGTTCTTACTGAACGTAAAATCAATTATAGAATATTATTATTATTAATAATAAAATAACATAACTTACTCAGCCGTTATTTTCTAGCATTCTGGCCTGGAATTTGTTAATTGTTTTTGTAAGTACCTCTTAAATTGCCTCAGCACCGAAAATCTTGATTCTCTAAACAAGAATCAAACCCGGAACCATGTGTACCAAGTGCAAAAAGTGTGTCGACTACTCTGTTAAGAAGAGTCATATGTTTATGATACAGAGTGAGAGTTTATCTGTGCCCTTAACAAAACCTGGCTACAGGCCTGCTAGGTGGTGGAAGAAAACGTTCACCGGAAGTATCTGAATTCCATCGATACAGAGGAATGTTTTCGAGGAGTGTTGATGAGAAAATGTACGAAGGAAACAAGACAGTAACAACCATAAGTACGAGAATAACTAAACTAATAAATCTGTACCAATATTCAAGCGGAAAGTACGCCAGTCACTATAAGTTATTTATGAGGCCGTATAGCAGTGACGACGTTGTGCACTCAACGGTCAGAGGGAATTAGAAATGCTTGAGTCTTGGCTTTAATTAACCGAAGATCCTCTACACCGAAATACCACTAGTACTTTTGGATATTAGCTTAGAGTGAAAATCCCATAGGTTGCTGAAAAGCGCTTCGGTGTTTGAGTTTTGAGCTCTGATCATCTACAGCTACGAGGTAGTCGTAGCACCACTTGTGTCGTAAATCCAAGATTGGGACACACTAACATCGTGCCAGAGCTATTGGAAGTAATAGGCTATGAAACCACGAGAGGGAGTTATGACAAAGAGCTTCATGTTGCTGAAAACTGGAGGACATTGTAGTCGAATCTAGTATCCAGGAACCGTGTGGGAATTTGTTGCTGTAGAGGTTTAATATCAAGAGGAACTGATGATGCTGTTAGTAAGTAGTAAGCCGAAAGTAACTAGTTTCATCAAATGTTTCAAGACCGTATTTAGAACTGATTTCCTTCCAATTAAGTAAACTCTGTTCATTCAAAAAACGAAAGTTACAGGCGCACTCTCGAAAACTTTTGACTAAGCGAATGCTTGTAGTCAAAATGTGTCTTGGAGAAAAAACACAATTGTAGTGAATGGTTCAAGCCAAGAAAGTACATTCTTTAAGTCACGAAGAGTCAATGATAAGTGAATTAGAGAGACAATGAATAATTCACGTCAGTAAACTATAAAAAGAAATTTAACTAAGTAAAAGTAATAGTCATTTACAAAGTATGTAAGCACGTAAGGTATTATGTATCGCTCACAAGTATACTTACTTATTCTAGTGGTGTCAATAAGACTTTTATCATTCATTTCAAGAAAGGCCAACATTCCATTTAGAGTCAATTAAAATGTGTTAATCTGGAGAATAATTAAAGGAAATACTGTATGTGAGGATGTGATCAAGTGAAACAATCTGTTTTTCAACCATCTAGATACTTACTTACATAAGAGAATTCATACTATCTTACAAGTGTGATAAGGCGGTAAAGCTCGATAATGATTGAATGAAGAAGGTACCTTGTTCGAAAAAAGGATAACGCACCCAGAAAGAAGAAATCTCGTTTGGTGCAAATACATTTATTAGTGGTTTGTTTCATGATAACTTCATTATATTATCGTTTCTTTGCACCAAGAACAGTTGATACGTATAGGAGCACTATTGAGATAAGAGATCTCCATACATAATCTGTGTTTCACTCAAGTTATCTCATGTTTGAATTATCTCATGTAGTTATAATACATCTTTTCAATTCGAAGCTAAGTATCATTCCGGATCTCCTTGAATAAATCCATCTAGGAATATAACTTTTCTTGGCACGTATCAAATCTTATGGTTATATTTCTCTGCTAATGGTATCAAGGGTAAAGCATAATGGTTAACGTATCTCACTCCTCTTTCAGCCTTCTCAATGCCTGAGATAGACCGTCCCCTGTAGCCATACAGCTTATGTAAAATTCTTAGTAATTGCAAAATTTTCTCTCACCTATTTTTTTTATATTCTCAACTCGAAAGGATACATTTTCTATTACAACAAGTTACCTTACATAAATATTACGAAGTATCTGCTTGTCAAAACAATTGCCAATCAAAAACAGTAGTACCAGCCAGATCTTTCTCTTTCAATAAACAAAATAGATTGAAAATTAAATTTATTTGTTTACATCATCATAATCATATTCAGCCGTTTTCCATCCACTGTGGGATGAAGGTCTCCCCCTTTTCTTTCCACATATCTCGGTCTGCTGCTATCTTCATCCATGTAGCCTATGCGTTAGTTTTATGTGTAACAGGAACTTTAACTTTATGCAGAATAATCAATGAAAAGTATAAGATAGAGGCCATATGGACCAAGACATAAAACATTCAAGTGCAAATATCAACATTACTTGAGGTATACATTTAAATATATTACAATTCTGTACAAAGGGAATCGCTGATAATGGGTCGCAAGAGATTCGAATATAAAAAAAACAACTAAGAATGTTGGATGACTCTGTTAACTACGATTATCTGAGGACGCCGGACGGAAACAGTATTTAACACATAAGAACACACTCGGGACGGGTGTAAGCCATAGTGCTGTTACCGCCCATACAATTCATTTTATCTTTATCTTACATAAGAACACGCATATATATGGACTGTGAAACTCACTTAGAATTAAAGCCATTCCAGCTCCTATTGATTTCAAGTTGTAAATTTAAAAACAAACATAAGAACTAGTATGTTGAGGAGAAGGAATGAGAATTTTATACAAATACACTCACCACACATACATTTATTATTTATAAAACGAACTAAAGAACTCTCACCACATAAACAAAAATTATTTTCCGGTAAAAATAGATCTTAAAAACAACTAAATTTGTAAATTTTAGTTACACCATATTCAAAACAAAATTTCCGAAGGTTGTATAAGTCAAAATTTAATCTTCAAATTAAGTTAGTTCAAAAATACATTACTTATCCATCTGGTGTAAGTAACATTCATCTTGTATTTGAAATGTGTGTAGTTTCAAAATTTTAACTCCTACGGACATATTTGCCAAAACAAGATATAATACTACTCATTCTTGGGATGTTCCATGTAGTCGGGGAAGAAGAATAGGTTTAGCCACACATTTCCATATCTTACCCATTCTGGATCAAAATATTAGGAATTAACTATGCGAAATGGAAGATAATCACCAAAACTCAACATATATCTACCTCAAAACTGCGGATGATGAAGATAAATACAGATATATAAACTTCCACTTCTATGCGGAGAAACTTCAAGCACATGGATAGTAAACGTAAATTACTATTCTCCGTATTTTATCCCATATAAAAGCTGGACTCGCATAAATTTATACTTCAAAGACTACAGATAAATACGTAGAAAGAGTTTCAGTTATAATTTATCAGTTCTGCTGTCATATTAATACAGAAAATTCAATTTCCGGATGTGCGGTGAGAATTCGATTACTTACGAAAGTAAAGATGTCCGTCGTTCTGACCAGTGTTGCCACAGGCCTAGCTTTGGAGTGGGCTGAAAAATAGTACCAAATTGAAACAAAGTGGGCTGAATTCATATTGTTTTTCTACACCAGTATAATACATAGCTTAACACGAAACTAAAAGGTATTCAGTTATTGTTCATTCTACTGTTTTTTTTAACGAAGCATACTGTAGTATATACGTATGCTTCAATGGATTCCTCTCAAAAACTTTCAAGAAGTGTTGGGTGCTAAAAGATTCCCCTGCTTCTTTCTCCATGTGCCCATCTAGCGTCATTTCTTGAACATGGTGTTTGTACTTTTCCTAGGCGTAAATTGGTAATTACGGATTTTCCACACAAAGTTCGTAGGTTAGGCGGTACAACGTCACAGAATAAATGTTCAATAGTGTTTTTAATGAGCCCAACACACAGTATGAGTAACGTTAGATGCAAGAAAAGTCTGAAAACAAACAGATACGTTTGAAAGCCTGATAAGTAATTGTTAAATGGTGCTGAATTGGGTAGAATCGTACCAACTTATTTACCAAAAGGGCTAAAAATGCCAGAGTCGTACCAACGCGTGCCCGTTGCAACGGGCCGATGAATTACAAAAAGGGCTGAATTTGGTACAATTGTACCAAGTGTGGCAACGCTGTTTCTGACTCTATAACCCGGAGGCAACAGAACGGAAATGAAGCTATGAGCACAACTCGAGAGAAAATATAGAGCAAAAAGCAAAAACAAACGCGCGAAAATACAATTGAAAATATCAACATGCAAAATTCTTCTATACCTTTGTTTAAATATTACCTTAAAACTGTAATTCAAAATTCCAAAACAAAGGAACCATGCATGGACATATAAGGAATAACATATAAGGAATCGTTAACTGACGTCACTAAGAGCAAGAAGCAAGGGGAAAAGTAATTATAGCAGGAATACACTAATAATTTATAAGTAAAATTATCCACGCAAAATAAAATTCCAAAAGAAAATGAAATACCCGTCAAAGCAGATGGAACCATCTATCGGGAAAATTGAGAACTAATCATCAGAGTTACGTCACCTAAAATTTCAAAGACATTATAAATGTACTGGATAAGGGACAGTACACTAGGACAAAAGAAAATACATGATAAAAAGTAGAAACATAGAGGATTTACGAAATAGAGACTTAATTATTAAGAAATAGGTCATAGAGAAAGTAAACAAACTTAAATACTTGGAATTAGGTGCATGTGTAACAAGCAAGAACGAGGTCACGGAAGAAATAAAAAGTCGCTTAGCATCGAGCAACGCATGTTTCTATTGAGTCCAGAAACTCCTAACCTCGTGTAACAGCCTAGTTGCTGTTCCATTTTTATATTTTATTTTCTCCCCTTTTATTTTCTTAGTCTCCGTTTTGTTTTCTTTCAGTGTGTTCTCTTTAGCTCATTCTCTTTGGTTGGTTTTAGACTCTTTGAGCGTGTTCCGCTTGGATTTTCTTTGGATTTTTATTCGTTATCCATCCAGGTTTTCGTTAGTCACGCAGCAATGACTTGGATCTAACGCTTGTTTTTGATTGGCCCTAGTCAATGCTTCGTGACTTGTTTTTTGCTGATTGGTGTGAATCAGCCTTCTTCTCCGTTTGCTGGAAGAACTGCTCTCCCACGCCATGTTAGTTTAGTTCCAATTTTTTAAACGAAGCGACTAGATGCATGGGCTTTCCATCACCTGTACTTCCTAAGCCCTGTCTACGAAAGGTAGATATAAATACTAAATTTATCATCATTTTCGATTTTCGTCTGATTTCGTCTATTCCGATGCAATATATTATTCATATTAAGAAGAATTAAACCGATACAAGTGCTAACAGGACTTTTCAGCATCATCATTTCGAAATTTTCACCGTGTTAAATTTTAATATTTTGGTTTTGAGATTATTTATCGAGATGTACAATATGTTCTAAATTTCAGTATGGGGCCGCTATTGACCGAATTCTTGCATTATAAATATCGGTTCGTTGGATTTCAATAATCATATGCCAATTTCTCGTCTCCAGTTTTTCTATATCTATTCGAAATTCCCGGTTAGCCATGTTTGACAGCTACCGCATATTTTCCTTACTTTATCAAATTAGCAACATGTCTGTTCGACTATCTTTGCGTACCGTTTCGATGTTAATAGTAAATTTTAATTTATTCGACATGGTTCGATAATTTTGGTTTCAACTCCAGCCACTATTCTCCAATGAAAAAATAATATTTTATAACAATATTTTGTATTTTCAAAATTTATTCAGAACGTCTTTTGTATAACGTAGTAATCGTCTGTAATGACGTCACAAAATTATTAAGGTTAAAGTGATTCTTTAATTACCATGAATTTTGGACTAGAACTTCTTTTGTGTAAGTAATACTGTACTAAAACTTTTCTAAATTGTACAACAATATTTCGGAAATAATTTGTGAAAACATCAACGAAATTTGTTAATTATTACAGAAATTATGGACATTAATGTGTGACTACATAACTTTCAGTTCTGCTTAATTCATGTATACCAGCGATTCAAATTTGTTTGTTTTACAATTCAACAGTAATTCTGTTCAGATTCTGATAAAATTATCATAGCCGAAAGCGTGAAATATGTAAATTCAAAGCAATAAATTGAATTGTGAAATTTTTATATTTCTTCGAAAACAATCTTGAGTTTATATTCAGTGAACGTAGTGTAGAAACCTCTCAGTTAACCAGGTACGATCTAAGGCATTAGTTCATAATCCTCTTACAGGGTTTGGTAATATTTATAATGTG
>JAGDQP010021825.1:0-27256 GCA_022664845.1 Lepisma saccharinum | reverse complement strand
TTCTAGATTTGCTAATGACAGTTTTTTTTTTTTTTTTGGTGATGTTAGATTCGTTCAGGCTGGTTTACGTTAAAATAAACGACAATAAATGATCGTATCATAATGTGG
Source organism: Lepisma saccharinum (assembly GCA_022664845.1). NCBI lineage: Eukaryota > Metazoa > Arthropoda > Insecta > Zygentoma > Lepismatidae > Lepisma > Lepisma saccharinum. The sequence continues at coordinate 27,148 of JAGDQP010021825.1, read as the reverse complement.
CAATACTTATCCTAAGCTGGGTTTGTTCGTAAAACTGCCATAATATATTCATTTCATAATTTGACATGACAAAAAGGACATACATACACATGTGTTTACTTACCACACAATACATACAGACAAAATGAAACACATATACTCAATTTTACATTTTCCTCGTATTTGAACTTGGTTATTCATAGGTGGTCAGATCGTTGGCAGAATGGAGTAGGGGAAACGCGCTGGACATTGTAGTTCGAAAGCAAACTAACATGGGTTCAAATCCTGTTCAAGCCAAAGATTCTTTTTACAAAGCAATCGTGAATAATCTAATCATCTCTTCTCATACAAAACGGAGAATATTTCCGACTCTGGAGTGGAGCAACTAAGTCACTATAGCGAGGAAGACCATTTGCGAATGTTGGTTGGGAAAGTTCAAATCAAGTCTCAGGGGGTTACGAGGAAAGTAAACAACACGTCATTGATCAGAAATACGCACTTTTCATGTTATTATTCTTAGAAAGAAACACCATAACATGTTAAGCAAGCGTTAGGTACAGCCAGCTGTGGAGTATCGCTAGCGTACGGGACTTCTAATTTGAAAACCTGCGTTCGATTCCCCACCAGCCAGTTTCTTTTTCGCATACACTGAAGTATTCAAACAGATTTATCTCCGAGTTATGGAGAACCTACGAAGTCAGAATCCGAGTAAACAGTGCGTGTGCTGTTTAGCATAATGATAATGTAATTTTCATGTTTTTCATTGGTCTCTTCCTCTCTTTGTTGCTGTATTCTTATCGCATCTTTGCTGCGTCTTCCAGAGCTAATTTCGGGCCACTTTCGAAGACCCGGTGATACGGCCTGACCCAAACATAAGTGACCCGGTAACCCGATTGACCCGGTCTGGAAACCATATTTAACTGGGAATTTCGGCGTCGTATTTTTCTTGTTCTCGGGGCCACATCTCCGGTCCTGGTCACCCCTTAAAGAAACATTGTTCAAACGGAATGAAATAATTAAAATCTCTCCTTCATCCTACGGGTTATCAAGTATAAATCTAATCAATGGGTCAGCATGGCCTACAGTATCTACTGTTTTTTTACAATCAGTGATTCCGCTAGACCCCGGCCCCTGTAGTGGATGTCAGCCCAAATCCTCGAGACTACCCCCAACTTTAACATATTGCGGACAAACGTTGATAGAAACTGTGCAAAACTCTACGTCCACCCTCCCAATTTTGACTTTACGCCCCAATCTGAAAATCCTGGCAGCATCCGTGATTACAATGTATTCCGAACCAGTATGTTTAATAAACCCCACCGAATTTGCAGACTAACCCCGCGCAAACAAACAATGTGTGTTACACATTTGACATTATCCTAGATGTGTATCAAAACTCTGGAGTTTCACTGGAAATCATAAGTATTTATTCTGACCACCAAGTTTGGTCTCCATTTTGAAAGTGATTTAATGAATTTTTGAAGCACCCTTTATATATTCGAATAACCCTGCAAAAATATAAAATCACTTCTCTCTTGCTGTTAGATTTGATTTGTGGGAACTGAACTTTATACTGTGGGAACTGAACTTAATATTTTTTACTACGTTTTAAATTCCATATTTTTTATCTGTACTTCTTCTTCTTCTATTTCTCCTTCTCTCTTTCTCACTCTCTCTCATTTCTCTGCCTCTGTCTTACAGACATCCATCGGTTTCAATGTTTGATTGTATGTTTAAATTTCTCCCTTGATCAACTTATGTATATTGATTCGTCTCGCTTTCATTTTATCGATACTAATACATGTGTATTAAAAAGAATAACGTGTTCATGATGTTCGCTGATTTTAGTATGGGCGAGACGAAGGAAGGAGAAAGAGGGGGTCTGTTTACTAGAAACGATTATGGGATAAGAAGGTGTCATTTGGGTTTCCTAGCTGGACGGCGTTCGCTGTCGCAATATTTTTGATGCAAAGTGTACCATCCCGGTATAGGCCTGTCGTGACTGAGGAAAACACTGGGAAAACCTAAGTCAGGACAGTCAGCCGCTGGTACCGAACCGAGGTCCTCCCGAATACGAAACCAACGTTCTACCAAATAAGGTACGGTGCTCGGAAGAAAGCATACTCGTTTCGATGTTTATCACATGCACGGACACACAATATCATAGGCACGCCCGTAAAAAATAACGTAAATAACAACATAATATCAGAAATTATCAAGCATAAATATCGTGCATCTTGCCCTATTTTTAAGAACTGGTAGAAACAGACCTTTTCTCTTGTCTTTCGTGCATAACGTTAGTGTTCTATGGAATTCATTAAGAAAGAAAAAGGAAAGAAACCATGGGTTTTAAAGTTCATTTTTGTTTCTCCATGTTCGGTAAGGACCTTTTCTATTGGACAATTTGAATTAAACTTTTCAGTACCCTTCAACTAGTGGCCCATCTAAAATAAAAATTTTGTTAGGTTTCCTATTTTATTGTTTGAAATGGGACTCTCTTAAGTTTTTCATTATTTGCTACATACTACAAGAAATCATAAATATATTTTTCAGAACCCAGGACATGTGATAATGTTTTCTGTTAAAGAAAAGAAAATTCCAACCCTTCCTCGCTTACTCACACTCTTTCAGAATCACACACCGCCGACTCAACGTTAGTTGGGTGGCCTATCTGCTGGGCTTAGAGAAAAATCGTGTATAACAAAGTGATGTGAACATAATTTTGGCCATGATAGTACATTAGGAAGTTTGTAGAAATAATTTTTCTACACATCGATAATTTTAGTCGGATTATCTAAAAGACCCAAAAATTAAACGTAAAAGTTGGTAAAGAATTGGCATAAAACTGCGCAGAGGGATATAAAAGAAATGAAACGTGTCCGCTACTCAGAAGACAAAATATAAATAACACGTAACAAGGACGGCCTGTGTCAAAGTTCTCTAAAGGATTTAAAAATGAAATTCATCAAAACTTCACATAACAAGGAAGGACAGTAAAAAAAACTTGGAAAGCAGTGACTGGCGAGTTCGAAGTGTAAACCGTATTCCAGATCTGACTCATCTAGTCTCCGTTCTAAAAATTAAAATACCGATCGTGTGCACTGTTTCTTTCAGGCATACTTTCTGGGGGCTTTGCTCCCCTCCTGAGGTTTTGAACCGCTCCCTCGAAATAATTACTCCCAACACTTGTATTACACGTATACTGAAATACGTACATACCAGTAATATCACATTCTATAAACATTGTTCATGTTATTTTGAGGTTAACTAAGGAAGTACGACATATTCTTAAGTAACATTATTGTTATTTTTTATTTTAGTACATTGGAGACGATATACATTAATTATAATTTTCGTGAGACCCCCTTCTCTCCGCGAGCCCCACGAATGAAATCTTCTGAAAGAAGCACTGTGAATAGTGCATATTATTCTAAAGATTTTAAAATACAGGACCACCTCAATTTATTTCGGAACCGCCCGCTATTTTGGAAGATTGGCTCAAAAAAAAACTTTTTTTTTTTTTTTGCATTTATCTGAAACGGTGGCCCGTACAGAAATTTGCAAGAATACAAAATGAAAAATCATATATTTTTTCCTATCTGAGTCATTATTACCATTTTCACCTAGAACGAACGGTTTCAGAGTTATCACCGATTTTAAAGTTGTAAATTTCAACACTTAACAGAAAACTCTTAAAACAATTTTTCGACACTTACGCCAAAATGGTACAAGATACGAAAAAATGGCACAGGACATAAATTAAAAAAAAAAAAACAACACAAAATTGTATAATTTTACATAATCATGTTTTCTTCTTCAGGATGTTTATATTATATATTTTAATCGCGTTTTTATGTTACGCTTATGTTTTGCGTAGTGGAGTACCGAATCACGATATCGGAGAGCACAGTAAATCTTTAATAAACGAAGGTGTTCATTGTAGATGTTAATTCTGAACTGAAAGCTATTGAATATAACGTTGTATGTACTACATCGTCAGCAAACACCTTTCCTTGTGTTCGTTTTCAGTCACGACTTCTTTAACAAAGAGAGTCTATGGTGTTTATTCTTTGTACTATAAAGAATTCTTTTGTAATATTAAATTCAGTAATACAAACAAGTTTTAATATCGACTTATGAGATTGTATTCGCACTTTAAAGTATTATAAATCGCTGGTGAAACTTTGAATATGAGTCTTCATTTTAGTGGTGAACTACAGATCTGTGGAGATTCCGTCGATGTTTCTTCTACTTCCATATTATCAATCATTACTCACTCTCTCCCCACATATTGAACAGTCTTGTTTCAAATATCTTTATTATAATGTTTATTAGGGGCATTCCATCTATAAGGGCAGTATACTTTGAAGAAAGAAGAGCGAGTGTAAAAGTATGGCAAATTATTCCTCCTCTCCCCCAATCAATTACCCCTCCACCTCCCCCGCATATGCTTTTCAGGTTACGTTTTGATGAAAAATGTGCAGTATTCAAGTCTACATAAAAATTCATTCATAGACCGAGCTATTTCCGGAATAATTGTTGTTCACGTCAAAGTAAGAACTAAAAGAAGAAAATTTTAAATTACGATATTTTGAGAGACGTGCAAGTTCTAATCAAACAAGCCGACCTAATAGCCGCGTGGGATAGGGCGCTAATCCAGCTACTCGAAGGTTCCAAGTTCGTATCCCGGACGGGGCATGGATGTTTGTGTTTGTGGATTTTAACTAGAACAAGACGAATAATCGTGACGGGTTGAAGTCAAAAGTTAATAGAATGGCCCATACAAAAATAAAGTCTAGCCAAACAATGGGTCCTATAAAAAAAAATAAGTGAACCAAAATTGTGTAAAATTTTGTGTTCTTTAATTTGTGTAGGTTTATTTTTTCGTACCTTGTACCATTTTCGCGTAAATGTAAAAAAACTCTTTTAAATTTGTTTTTCTGTTAAGGGTTGAAATTTACAACTTTAGAACCGATGATAACTTTGTAACCGTCCGTTCTAGGAGGAAAATGGTAATAATGATTCAGAAAAAAACTAATATATGTGATCTTTCAGTTTGTACAGTCACGGAAATACGTACTGCGGTAGTCTAGCACTTATTTAGTGTATGGTCTAGCATTTAGTTTCTATTTAACTTATCTTTATGGAATAGATAGGCACTCTTAAGACTAAGCCTGCCACATCTGTTCGTCAGACAGATATACCACGGCTTAATCATAGCTGCCTACCTGGTCGATAAATGCAATTTAAATAAAAAAACTAAATGCTAGTTTTTATTCAACTCCCGCAGTACATATTTCCCTGATTGTACTCATGTAAAATTTCTGTATGGGCCACCGTTTGTGATATAAATGCAAAAACACATCTTTTGGCGCCATTTTTTCAAAATGGCGGCCGGTTCCAGAAAAATCTGAGATGGCCTTATATCTTAAAATCTTTAGAAAAGTGCGTACTATCCATGCTGTAAGTCTCATGGTTCTATCAGTAAAAGTACAATCCTCTCACATATCTGTCTACTACTTCATTCGAAAAACAGAGCGTAATCGGACATACTCTTTCTGTTACAACGTTGAACTTCTGACACATATTCTACAGTACAGAACTAGCTGCCATCTCGTGAGAACATTTGTTCAATAAAAGATTGTTCCGTCATTATCCCACTCTAGGATAAATATGTCCCTTACAACATTGTTCGTATGAATGATTCCATTATTTTCGAGCGACCAAAATTTGCATCGCCGCTGAAGTCCCTTATTGTTAGGGTTAAATCCAGTAACGATGACCATAGCTACAGATGGGAGAGGATATATCCCTCACGCAATAGACAAATCTATTTTAATAGTCGCTATTTTAGCAGCAGCATTATTAAAACTATTATTATATTACAAAAATACACCTACACCAATCAAGTAACGAACTTTCGTGTATCAAGATACTTTGTTCTACTTCTTTTAGGACTACGTAGATGTGGCTCTCGTACTTATAATCATCTGCTAGTTTGTTATACGTTCATCTTGCGTGTAGGTATTCTTTCCATGACAGTAAGTTTTTCAATCTGTTTAGTCTGTCTTGCAAAACAAAATTCTCGAACCATCTTCCTCACAAATTTTCGTAAAATTTGAGTGAGAAGAACTTCGCTTTCTGTAGGCGTGGCGTATGAAGATCTATGAGTAAGGACATAATTTTGCGAAAATTTTAAATACTCAAATCATTATAATGAAGTAGATAGACGGTTGTAAACATTTTGTGAAAATGTTTATTTTTTAAGTCACGAAATACTCGCGAAATTTGGACATTTTTACTTTCATGAAAGAATTCTCAGCTCTACTCAAGAAGTTATACTATTTTTATTCATTCATTCACGAAAAAGCTATGTAATTTCTCTTCAGAAATCTATTATGGAACTCCCGTAGCACGGAGAATGTTAAAATGTAGTACACTGAATCCTCCATAGATGGCAGCAAATTTGCAAACGTGGTTTGACATCTAGCGGAAAAAAATATGAATTATATGTTCACAAGGACACTCATAATGTGCGTTCGTCAGTTATATAAAATTTTAGAAAGTCATTCGAAAAACTTATTCCTACTCAAGAAATTTACCCTTGTACTTAAGAAATTTTACCTTGTACTCACAATGTTTCAAAAACATTTTCACTCATGAAATTTAAACATTCATATTCGAGAAATGCTGCTGTCTCTATCTGTGAGACAAACTTGGGAAGTTATTTAATAACGGCGAATTAAAACAAGTTCTTGAATATATACACCGGAAGTCGTCATCTGTTTTGACACGTGTGGGTGGCGTGAAGGATTACTCCATAAAGAACTGACAAGCAGCCGTGTGGCGGTGTAGTGGTTAGAGTATCGGACAGCTGATCCGGGGGCTCGGCTTTGATTCCTGGCGAAGAGATGTTTTATTTTTATATATATAGAAAAATAACATTTTTCTTTCTTTTTATACATATACGCATTTTCAAATTTATAAAGCTCACTAATCATGTTTTAGGTTAGAAAAGTCAAGTTAGGTATTTTTTCTTTAATTATACGCGATCCACTCTAGTTCACGGCATCGGTGACAGGAGCCTCTGACGTTGCTTAATACTTTCTACATTGAACGAGTCGTATCCCAACGAACGTATTGAAGTAAAGTTTATGAATGAGGGAATGCATATTGAAGAAGATTTCTATATTTGACTCCAAGCATTCTGCCAGATGCACCAATGGGAATTCCAAATTCTCGGTCACCTCACAACTGTAAAATTGTTCCTGTTCCTAAATCGATAGAAAACCCTGCTATCCCTTCCCGTAATTTTGTCTCTACACCCACCTCCCCAAGCAGGAAATCCTGGCGGAATCCCTGCTTGAGTTTTATGTTTATCGCCCAGCGTCAATAGTATATCATCGCCTGACCATGCCCTAATATACAATAACATTTTCATTCCTGTATTTTCATAGACACTTTTTATTGCTTTGGTGAGGATATTTACCTCTCAAATTTGTCTCGTGGGTTCTGATACACCTTCTATGTGTACCTATGTGTATTAGTTTGGAAACTGGGGAACTTTATTTCGGTCTGATCGTTAGATTCTGTTAACCTTCTCATGTATTCAATGTTCATCATCTTGAACCATAAATAATGGTATATAAAAGTCTTAGTGCGCAAAACTTTTGTGTTATGCTTTGAATCAAATTTCAAAGACCTATTGTGTTTTGTGCATGAACAACTAAAGTAAACTTCTACAGTTTCTTTTGAAAGATCTTTACAACATGGTGAGGAGACTAGTATTCACACACCACCACTACTATCCTTCAATTCTCGACTCTTGTCCGTACAAGATCATGTTAAAACAAAAGAAGCACGTTAAATAACTATACCTGGAAAGCTTTCGCCCACTATAAACAGTTTGTAAAAGATCTTTCTTTGTTTGTAACAAGTACAAACACTTTTGTATCTGCCCATAATCCTTAAAAGTAATTAATCAACGAGATTGAATTATAAGGTAGGTGATTGCGTCAGACTTCCTCTCTTAAGTTTCACAAGAATCAGATAAATACGATTTTGTAGAATCTGCTTTCATCTACATAGTCCCACTAACCATACAATATAAATACAAGCTTAGAATACAAAGGAACAGATAATCAAATATTCAACAGTATAAAGTTAAATTATTTTGCATAATACTTACTAATTAAAGGTATGAGAAGGCTGAATTTCTTAGAATTTCTCAACTATGGTGACTTGTCCTTTACAGAGGACAGTCAAATTTAAATGTTGAATAAAATAAGATCATTAGATCTCATTTTGTAGGATTTTCTCCAGAGATTTAGTCAGTATTATTTTTTTTCTTTTTCTATACGCTTAAGATTTACTTTCACTGATTCTACCCTCCTTTTATCCTTTGTGGTAGATCATTCTAAACCACCAGTTTGGATCTAAAACCTTGAATAGAATTAAATACGTATTAATCTTTGTAAACTCATTCCACTGGTTAAAAACGATAGCCGCGCTTCTCATATAAGCCTGGTAGTACGGTTACACGTTTATCTTAAAATGAAAGTGAACAGCAAAGCTCCTTTGTATCAGTAAGCTTTACAATGTCAGCTTCATTGATCCAATAACAACAAACAAAATATTGCGTTTTAATTTTGACACTTTTGATTTGGTTTTATGCGCTTCAATCCACCATATTACTTTTTAAACATTAACTATAAGATTCTGTAATAAGCGACTAGAATTTATGTTATTTTCTTTTCTAAAGACTTTAAGATCATTAACATATAGAAGTATTATAGAATCTTTAATCACTGTTAAATATTAACGGTCATAATACAGAACCTTGAGGTATACCATTTGTAGCTAATAGTGTTAAGATAAGATAAAACATTTTTTCAAGATTTTCCTAAGTCACACAAGGTAAATACCTGGATAAAACCTTCAACGTAGGCCCTGGCCGACACCTTCTCCGTTGCCTATCCCGGTCTGCGCCTTAGAAACTTAAAGACCATAAATAAAATTCAATTCAGTTCAATCAGATAAAACGTTATATAGTTTGGCTATATGTTCTGTTTGTTAGATAACTCATTAACTGTTTCTGATAATTTGGAAAAAAAGACCTCACTTCATCAATTTACGTTGTAATGGTCAACGTTGTCAAAAGCCTTATCTATATAAATAACATGACATTGAAAGCTTGCAGAAATATTCCCATGTATGGAGTTAGTTATTTATGAGATGTTAGTTATCACGGATTTAAAAGATATAAAACATGTTGGGTTATCTTTCAGTACGTGCTTGAGGTTAAATTGAATATGTTCAGAAACAATAGTTTCGAAAAATGTGGTAATGCTATTTAGAACAGTAATGGGTCTACAATTTTTCAAGAATTGATCACCGCTGAAAATCCACCCTTATATGTGACCTAGATAAAATCCCTGACTGTTTCTACAAGAATGTTTGTCGAGGACATTATTCATCAGACACGTGACAGGCTTAGGCCATAGTTTGCTTGTATGGTCCATAAATTTAAAATTAACTGAAATTAAAAAAAAAATCAATAGTTTTAAGTTTCCAACTGGTTTTTAGAACATCTCAAAAGGGTACAAATACTCTTTAGAAGAGTGTACATGTCTGGGCATCCTAATTTAACGGTGTGAATAACAAAGTATTTGCTGTTACTCCCAGAAATTTGGCCTCTCACTGTCTATAAAGAAATCAGATTTAACCTCCAATCTGTCTATGGTCAAGTGAATGTCTCATGCAAAGTTTGGAGAATATTAGCCAAACAGATTGTGCTTGATAACTCGTATTTATTTGGCGCTTAATATAAAGATTTGTGTATATTAACAGACCTATTTTCCGGTCAAGTGTAAATACCATGCAAAATTTCATACAATATTGTCCATTGATTTGGGTTTATATAGCGGATGAGCATACATATATATGGCTTCTGGTCTCCTCATACAATAATTACTTACTGTTCTTCACTGGAACACCAAACAAAATAGCTCAAGGAATGGTAAAAGTTCACAGGTCAAACAAAATAGTACCAGATAAAATTTCCAATATTCAACTCTTTTTTTTTTTTCTATTTTCTATCTTCCTCTTATGCTTCCCTACCAAAGGAAACAGAGCGAAAGAATGCCTTCTTCAACAAAGTCGAAAAGAAGATGAAGTATCAAAGCGCGAAAGCCGTAATTCGTTTCTCTCTTACTCACATTTCAGAGCTCTCTCTCTTTTTAGAAATTCTAACATTCAATTAAATCGTGTAAATTGAACGACGGATTTTTTCTCTTCTTTTGTTGTTCGTCTTTTGAAACAGCAAACTCAATTCTTTTTTTTTCTCTCTTCGCTTCGATTCCTGTTCTCAAAAACTAAAAGACTTCCTCATTTTACAAATAATAATAATTTTTTAAAAAAAGAGGCTTTAAGAAGAAAACGAACTACGTTTTTAATGTGCTTACCTATTTCAAAGACTATATATATACATGCACTTACTGTAAATCTTCTTGTTGAAACTTTCCTGAATCAGGAAATATTAGTTTTCTCAAATCAAATAACTTTCCTTTTGAAAATAGTCTATGGGAGTAAATTCATACTTCTTTTTATTATTATTATTATTATTATTAGTTTTGTTGAAAGGGAAGAAAGATGGCATGAAAGAAGTGATTGACGTATGGCTTTCTATTCAGCGTTTTCTGAATTCACGTTTATGAAAATCAAATAACTAGTTTTTGGGTTTCTCGTCTGTGTATTACTTCTTTCATGCTAACACGAAAGAGTTAACTGCAGGTTTTAATTAACTAAATATTAGCTTTTCTCTCTTTCTGCCTTAGTCGGCTTTATTTTTTTTAATACAAAATGTAATTACCCTTAAACAAAATTCTTCTGTAAATTGGCTTTTAAGAAGGAGCCTAAAAATATAATTACATTTATGTTTCTGGATATAATTTCGGCAACGAAAGCAACTTTGAGGAAAGAAGTATTTTTCAAAGGAAAATGGGTGAGGTTGATACCGGTCAGGGCCTTTGTTCATACCACGTGTATGCATAAGTTTTTGCCGGTTTTTGTAGTAAAGAAAACACGTAATCTTCCAGGGAAATTAGTTTTGTTTTATTCAAAATATTGGCCATCGGTTTCTACACATTTCGCCCAGCTTTCAGGTAATTGATGCATACCATGCCAGAAAAACTGCTTGTCTTTTGCGGCAAACCATTCGTCGAGCCATTTTCCAATGTCTTCTAAATTGCTGAAGTGCTGCTCTGCGAGCGCGTGCCCCATTGATGCGAAGAGGTGATAGTCAGATGGCACCAGGTCTGGGGAGTACGGCGGGTGCGGAAGGATGTCCCATCCAAGCGATTTCAAGGTGTCTTTCTCTGTTCTTGCTGTGTGAGACGGCGCATTGTCGTGTAACACAATCACTTTGCCATGTCTTCGGGCCCATTCCGGTCGTCTTTCGATCAATGCGTGATTTAATTTAATCATTTGTTGGCGATAGCGTTGTGCATTAACGGTTTCGCCGGGCTTCAAGAGTTCATAATACACAATACCGCTCTGGTCCCACCACACACAAAGCATGATCTTCTTGCCGAAGCGATTTGGCCTTGGTGTTGAAGGACCGGCTTCGCCAGGTGAAAGCCACGATTTTTTCCGCTTCGGATTTTCAAAATAAATCTATTTTTCGTCACCCGTCACAATTCGATACAAAAAGGATTTTCTTTCGTGGCATTCAAGCATCATTTCGCAAGTGGCTTTGCGATTTTCCATTTGACGTTCATTCAAATCGTGTGGGACCCATTTACCCAGTTTATTGATCTTCCCCATTGCTCGTAAACGTCTGCTGATTGTTTCTTGTGACACATTTAATGCTTTTGCCAATTGCTGTTGAGTTTGAGTTGGGTCATCCTCCAGTAACACCTGCAATTGCTCGTTTTCGCACTTTTGTGGTCTACCAGAGCGCGCACTGTCTTTCACATTGAAATCACCACTTTTAAATTGTCGAAACCATGTCTCACATGTTCTAATCGATGGAGCGTGCTCACCATATGTTTCTACCAGCACACGATGACTTTCAACAGCCTTTTTCTTTTGATTAAATAAGAAAAGCAATGCGTGCCGCAAATGTTCTTTTTCAGGCACAAACTTCTTCAACATGATCACTGAACGATAAAACAAAGACGCTATTGTTTGGCGGACTCAACTTGTGTGTATTTGTAGTTTAATGTCAGACGAACAAAATGACGTATGTGTCAAATGAGTACGCTGCGTACTTTTCGCTGGCGCCATCTCTTAGGTAAACCGGAAACTACTTATCCATACACCTGGTATACTATCACAACCTGATAAAACGGAAACTTCAAACAGATGGCCACCGACAAGACTGGAACTTGCGTGACTAGGAAGTAAAAACGAAATTGTGAATTTGAATGAGTCTGTGCTCCAGTTAAATATATGTTCTACTTTAATTTACAAATACTTTATTAATTACAATAAACTTATCTAAAGTAAGGAATAACGATTCTTCAAATGGGTATTGAAAGAGAGCTACTTACGTTTGTGAAGACACATACTGGCCCATATCTGTCAAACAATTTGTTACACTACCGTGGCTACCTAGAGTGGCTTTGTAGTTTTTGTCAGCACGGTCATGTATATTCAAGTATATAATTTGAGTAAAAGGTGTACGTGATGAAAACTGGCTTGATACTGCCCAGGATAGAATCCAATGGCGAACGTTTGTTACTGCGGCGATGAACTTGCGAGTTCCATAAGCCATAGAGTTAGTTAGTTAGTTAATAAAATGCCTATCCGAACCGAAACTGCGGGAGCCGATGAAGCGCTGCCCGGGCTGTCTTTCTCTTGCTCCAAACTTTTAACGCCCTGTAGCGGACAAACACAGTTTTACACGGTCGAATTACTTTGCAGGGATTATCAGTATTGGCATACGAATATTTATGCGAAGTCTTGTCAGAAAATTGAAGGGCATGGAGGAAAACAATGATAACCCTAATTTAAAAAAATGAACTAACTACAGTAATGGTGGGTTTGGGAAATATTCCGGGGCGGACCAAAACCAGTACTCCCGCCTTCCAGTTAGTAGAGGTATCTACAAAGGCTAGGGGAAGATAACCCCGAACAAAAATATCATGGTGAGGTGAACCAGCATCACCATTACCACTCTGAGGCTGAAGATAAATGACATCGGCAAGGCTCAGAGATGGACAGAGGACGACATCTGGAATGTCTACCTTTACTGCGAGGTCGTAGAGCTGACAACTCTACACCGCTAAAAGATGTCAAGAAATAGTAACAGATGGTTCATGGATTCTCCTGGGGTAAAATATTCCGGAGGTAAACTAGTCCCTCATTCGGATCTCCGGGCGGGGACTGCTTCAGGGGGCTCCAAGAACAGGATTAAGAAAGTCCTTAGAATAGGAACGTGGAACGTACGAACGTTATACCAAACAGGCGCTCTTCAAGTGGCGGTACGCGAGACCGAGAAGTTCGAGCTAGACATATTAGGGAAACAAGAAGTTCGGTGCGAGGATCAAGATAGCAAGCATCCCACAAGGCAAGTACACTTTCTACTACGGGGGAACACAGTCTCACGATTTCGGAACAGGGTTCCTCATTAAGAATAGTATCCTTCAGGCGGTTCAGAATATAGAGTTCGTAAACTAAAGACTATCGTACGTTACGATACGTACTCGAGGTGGCAACGGGCAACACGGATTTATTTAAATGTGTATGCTCAGACCGAGGTGGCTACTGATAACGACAAAGATATATTCTACGATGACCTAGAAAGGCTGATTGACCGAATACCGAAGTATAACTCGAAAATTGTGTTGGGTGATTTCAATGCAAAGGTAGGGAGGGAAGAAAAATATAGATCTACTATAGGCAAATACAGCCTTTACGAAAAGACCAACAACAATGGAGAAAGACTGATAACTTTCACGATTTCAAAAAACCTACTGGTAAAGAGCTCGTACTACGAACAGAAATACACATGGGTATCTCCGATCGGTCACGTATTAGTACTCTTAACCAGATCGGTCACGTATTAGTAGATAGACGAAGACACACCAACATAATGGATGTTAGGTCGTACAGAGGAGCGGAAGGTGACACCGACCATCAATTAGTGATCACAAAAGTAAGGGAAAAGTTATGCATCGCGAACAGAGAAAGCAAGGGACCAAAACAACTGAAATTCGAAGTGAAACTATTAAATAATCCGAGCATAAAAGCAGATTACCAACTCGAACTCTCAAATAGATTCGAAATCTTAGCCGACTTCGAGTAATAATAATGATGATATTAATAATGAAATTGATGTAAGTAAGATGTGGGAGGCAATTCGTGAAACAGTTAAGAACGCAGAGAAGGAACGTGTAGGTGAGAAGAAACAACAAAATAACAAACCTTGGTTTGATCAAGAACGCCTTAAGCTTCGTGAGGATCGAAAACAAGCCAGGCAACGATGGCTAAGTAATAACAGCGAAGCAAATATCAACCACTACAGAAACGGGAAACGAAACTTCACACTCGGGTTCAGAAACAAAAAGCGAGAAAATCAGAAGATTCAGTAGATAGAGGAAAACGGCAAGACAAATAACATACGAGATCTATACAAAGGGGTAAACTCGTTAATAAAACGTTACCAACCGAGGTTAGGGATGATTAGAAATGAACGTGGAGATCTTCAGGCGGATCCGACTAAAATTGTCGTTGTCTGGAAAAGTTATTTCGACAAAGTTCTTAACAACGAGGAAAAAACAGAGGAATTTGAAATCCATACCGCAGAACCGTGGATCCCCGAACCTAGCGAGATCGAGATCGAAATATCGGTAAAGAAATTTAAAAAATTCAAATCACCAGGGATAGACAATTAAGCGGAATTAATTAAAGCAGAAGGAACGGCATTAATCAAGGAACTACATAAATTGATAAGTGCTATATGGAGAAAGGAGGAGCTCCCAAAGGAATGGAAAACATCAATAATTGTTCCGATTTACAAGAAAGGCGATAAATCGAACTATAATAATTACTGCGGAATCTCGTTACTTGCAAGCTGCTACAAGGTATTAAGTAAAATTCTGTTAACACGCCTAAGTGTATACGTAGATGAAATAATTGGAGATCACCAATGTGGATTTAGAAGAAATAGATCCACGTTGGACCAGATTTTCGCCTTGAGACAAATTTTGGAGAAGAAATGGGAATACAATGGGACGGTTCACCAGCTATTCATTGATTTTAAGAAAGCATATGATTCTATCAAAAGGGAAAAGTTATACAGTATCCTGATACGATTTGGAATTCGTATCAGGATAAAATAAAGGGGACAAAAAGGTACTATCACTGAGTGGTCTGAATCAACTGTTCGTATTACGCGGATGATGTAGATTTAATAGGGGACGATATAGATGCACTACAAACCACCACCGATGTCTTAGTAGAAGCGTGCTATGACATAGGTCTACAGGTGAACATAGATAAAACAAAATACATGATAACAAGCCGAAGCACAGAGAATGAAGGAAATAAAAACATAAGATTTAAGGATGAGGTCATAGAGAAAGTAACAAATTCCAATACTTGTGAGCATACGTAACAAGCAAACATGAGGTCACGGAAGAAATAAAATTCGCTTAGTATCGGGGAACGCATGTTTCTATTCAGTCTAAAAACTTCTAACATCGCGATTAATATCAAAGAAATTCAAATTGAAAATATACAGAACGATTATTCTGCCAGTAATACTTTACTGTTGCGAAAGTTGGAGTACGACCCTAGCAAATGAATATAAATTACGTGTGTTTGAAAATAAGGTTTTTATTAAGATATACGGGTCGAAACGAAAGAGATGACTGGAGAGTGGAGGAGACTGCATAACGAGGAACTCCACGGACTGTACGATTCACCAGATGTTGTAAAAATGATAAAATCAGGACGACTAAGGTGGGCAGGCCATGTTGCTCGGAGGGGGGAAAATGAAGATTATATTCTATCCTGGTTGGAAGACCGGATGGAAGGAGAGCATTGGGAAGATCGAGACGTCGTTGGGAGGACAATATTAGAAGAGATCTTCGAGAAGTAGATTTTCATGATGAAAACTTTATTGATATTGCCCAGGATAGAATCCAATGGCGAATGTTTGTTACTGCGGCAATGAATTTGCAAGCTCCATTAGCCATAGAGTTAGTTAGTTAGTTAATACAATGATAACACTTATGTGAGCTGAACTGTGGAAAGAGTCCAAGTTAAAAGCAACAGATGGCAGCATATATGCAATTTGTTTTATAGGAATCCTTGTATCTCATCAAGATAGAATGAATTTTCCTGACGTAATATCTTAATTCATGCTCAATGTTGGTTACCATTGTTTTTCCCCTCACGCCCTTCAATTCCTGTTAGAACTGAAACATTTCCCTTGTTAGTGTGTTCACGCATAAAATACGATAATTTTGTATCACATATATTTCGCGTTATATGTAAAAGATTGCTTCGAACTCATATTCGTTAATATTACTTCTATCCGTTGGCTTCTCCAGTCGACATTTACCTCCACTCCAGTTTTAATATGTATTCACAACTCACTTATCACTCAGATTGACTTGCAGGCTGTAAGATGTAACTTGTCATATATATACCGTATATATATATATATATATATCAGAAACATGGAAACTTTTGATAGTTATCCTTGACACGCTATCCTAGAACTGGTCGTAGATGTCTAATAGTTGAAATGAATACTGCGTGAGTAAAATATAGGAGACATATTCTTAAAACTGTCTCTTCCTTTGAATTATAATTTGTGGGAACAGGTATCGTACACATACAGCCCATGGCGCTAGCGTTCGACGTCACCACTTTTCTCCCTTATACGTTGTTCATCTAATTATCGTAATGTAATTGAAGAATGCAATAGTATGCTCAGGGCACGCTATAACTCAGACAGAGAGAGAGGAAGAGAAAATGGATGCAATTAGGTTTCACATTGTCTTGTGTGTGATAGCTATTTTCTTCTCTTGTGTCATTTCGTCTATTACGAACAAATTCAATGAAACTTGCAACATTTCTGCTTAAAACCTAACTTTAGTATTATTATTATTATTATTAGTATTATTATTATTATTATTATTATTATTATTTAAGTGATAATCGCTATTAAGATTAGATTTAAGATACCTTGAGAGGTACTTTGCAGTGATAATTACGTGACTGTGATGGTTCATTCGAACTGTTACTACTCTTATCTCGATTCCACAGATAGCTACTACCGCTAGCTAATTGTTTGTAGAAAAAAAATAAACGTTATTTTAGGCCAACTGGAAATTTTCGTCTCGCTTGCACTCACCATTTCCGTCCCCTCAAATAGCAAGTGACAAGGATTATGCAAACAAAAATAGAGTTGAATCTTTGAGCAAATTCTGTTCACAAAGCAGTTCATGGTACTTACTTTGCGAGTAGAAATTAATATTTGAGGAAATGGGAACAGGAAAAGACATCAATTTTAGAGTAAATCTATTACATTTTTTATACAAACAAAAAAGGATATCCGATGGTGCTGAAACCATATTTTTTTTAGAATTAAATTAATTTATGGCCTTTAGGCATGGCTTAGTTCAGGATGGAGAAGGAGAAAAGATGGAGAAGGAATCAGCCAGGGCCTAAATTGAAGGTATCATCCCGGCATTCTGCATGGTGAGATTGAGGAAAAATCTGTGTTAGGATGGTCGGACGCTGGTATTGAAACCAGAGCCTCCAGAATAGGAAGCTAAACGCTCTATTAACTAAGCACGGCCATTTGGTAAAATATTTTCATAAAAAGATATAAGTCTCAAAGAAAATACACAAAGGTATCGAAAAAATAACGATAAGATAAAATTAATTGTATAGGCGGTAACAGCATTACGCCCGTCTCAGAAAACGTAACGAGATCTGTATTTGAATCCCAGTAGCACACACATGTTCACAATACGAGGATTAAACGTTAGTACCGAAACGTTATTTTAAAGTTGTAAACATACCGAAATGTTCGCCTGTTCAACGGTTCATTCGACGTTGAATAATGGTTGAGAAGAAACTAGCTGAAATCAAGAAGCGGACGATGAAGAAACGAATTCAGTTAGCCGAAACAGAGCCTGGTTGCTGTCTAAGAGATGGCCGTGGGTCACGTTTTTAGAGTGGGTCAGTGGGTCATGGGTCGGCATGGCTTGATCCACCACGATCCACTGACCCACGCTCAACCCACCGAGACCCACTGTCTTTATTGTTTTGGCTACGACATCATTCGCTTCCCAATACAATGCTACAAATCCTCAGAAGGCGTTGGCTCTTCCCAAGGAAAGGCAGAGCAGGAAACAGCTCCGTGAGGAATTTTTGGACGAGCATCCCTCTGTTTTCATTTAAAGTTAGTGATTGACACTTCGACTGGTCATGTTGCAGTGCAGGGATGGAAACTGTTGAAATCGAAAATATCGTACGCAAGCATTAAAATTAAAGTATTTTGTCAAAAATTACCGTACACACTCATAAAAATAATAATTATTATTATTATCATTTATTATTATAAATATAGTAATATTTATTAGTATTGTTATTATTATTATTAATATATATATATATATATATTTGAAAGATATAAATTAATGAAACAAGTGTTACTGACAAACATTTAAGTATTTTTTTCAAGCCTTCATGAGGATTTATACGATTACGATCCTCTTCACTATTTTACCTTCAGAAATATTCAGAAGGACTACAAATGCGTAAAGTCTAAGAAACTTGAAAAGTATGCGCCTAAATCCATGTAACTCATAACTGCCATATAAAACAAGGTTTTCACTGAATATCATAAAAATCTACAAAATTAGTATAATAAGTAAAAAAAAATGAAATCTCTGCTTTGCCCATCGGGTCCCGAGTATAAAATCCGGGAATCTGGTCCAAAAATTGACTCGGTGATCCGTTTCATCTTCGGTGCTGTGGAATGAATGTAATCGTAGTTATATTTGATGTTCATGTGGAACAATACTTTCTCTCAGAGCAGAGGACAAATCTTCCTGCACATGACGATGAAATTCATGTATCAATGTTCCCATTGTAGTCTTACTCTCATATTGTGAAACCGAGCGGCCGTTGCTCAGTGGTAGATACTTGTAGTTGGCTTAGCATTTGGGGAGTCCTGGGATCTATCTCGGTGACCGAATATCCTGAGGTTTTTCAGTTTTTTCCTCAGTCATACTAGGCAAATGCTGGGATGGTACCTACAATATAGGTCCTGGTCGTTTCCTTCCAAAATCCTCAGTAGGTCAGTGGGTCGCGGTGGGTCCAGTGGATCCTGAGTCAAATTTCATTGACCTACACCAACTCGGAGTCTACTTCTATACACATTTTTTCCGTTACTTTCATCATGATATACAGTAAATATCATTCCAACAGTAAATAATCCAAGTGACTGCTCTTGGATTCGAAGCAAGAACATTCCGTACTAATCTTTGGTAGCTCGGTACGTTACTCCTGGACCATGGAATCATCTTGAGATTCATTATTCTTTTACAGCATCTATAAGAAAAGGCGGTCTTGAAAGCGCTACAAATCCAGACTCATCGTTTCACCATCATGTAAGAATAAGAATAAAGAATACTTTCCCTCTTTCTTTGTTATGTGAATTTTTTCTTATTTAATACTTTGATAATACTAAATGTGTATTTCTCAATAACGTTACATTTCAATATAATAGTTAAAAACACGTCACATTAACGTCCTATCAACAAAATCAAATTTTCGTTGGAATATAGGTTGAAATTCAACGTGTTTTTAACATGCAAAAGAGAACACAAAATAACAGTTAATGGGATTCAATTAGTTTTTAATTACATATTTTATTCCAATAAATTAGAAAGAATGCCATGTAACAAAACCTATACCATAGTTGAAAATAACAGTTGAATCCCCATTGAACTAACATCTTTTCAACAATGTCAAGTCCTTGTTAAAATATGATTTAAAATTATATGTACTTTTTTCAACCGATAGCGTTTAATCAACGAACTAAAACCAAAAATTAACGTTTAAAACACTTCTTGTGTACTACTGTGGAAGTATCGATCGATACTAATACTTTGCAAGTATCGAAGTAATCGGGAACCCATCTTTAGAATTTTATCTTCGCATGTTTTCTACAATTCAAATAATATTTATCGTTTTATGCACAGCTACAAGGTAAATTTTTAACAAACCTACTTTCAATTGTCATTTCTTGTCGTTTTGTTTTATTATTCTCTTTCGTAGCATGTATGGCAGTGACCAAGCGGTCGTGACTCAGTGGTAGAACATTAGCTTAGCACTCGGGAGGTTGTGGGTCCAATTCCAGCGACCGACCATCCTGATTGCAGTTTTTCCATGTTTTTATGTCACACCATGCAAATATCGAGATTGTACCTTCAACTTTGCGTCCTGGTCGACACCTTCCTGCATCCATTTCCCTCTGCTATCTCGACCAGAGCCTAGGATGCCTAAAGGCCATAAATAAAATTCAAATGCATGTCAGTAGTGGAGATGACGAAATTTGGAGCCTCTTTTTGAGAATGGTCAGTTTGGTTTCGTTCTGGAAAATATATGTTTTCTAAGGTTGTATGGTCCAAATTGCTAAGTATTTCTTTTAATCTTTGTAGAAATTAGAGCAATACGAACTTTCTTGTCATCAATATTGGAATGGATTTTACGACAAACAAAAAATGGACAAAATTTGTTTACTTTCCCCTATACGTCAACTTTCATTGTATTTATGGTTTCTAGGTGACTTGTTAGACTCAGACTGGAAGAAGAGGATGTTCACAGGAAATGGGCCAAAGCCTAATTTTAAGGTTCCATTTCATCATTGGTCTGGCGTCAAACCCTCAGTCAGGACGGAAAGCTGCTGGAATCGTTGCCAAGACCTTCAAGTACTAAGCCAACCCTCTTCCAAATGAGCAACTGTCGCTTGGTCTATATCTACACGTATAGATACGTGGTCTATATCTACATGTATTTGGTAAACATAGCAGAAACAGATGAATGGAACACACGATAAAATGATACTGACAATACAGTATCTAACTGAATAGAGCATCTAGCTGGATTGAACTCGTGACCCCTTGAATGTAAGGAATAAGGAAAAAAATTCATGCACTGCCGCTCACTATTTAAGTCGAGGACCTAAGTCTTTATCCAGCTTAGGATTCCTACTCTTGAGAACTAAGTATTTCTCACTCTGTCTTGCTAGGAGTTATTTTTATATGTCTATGGCTTGCCATACGTTCAATATTGCTAGTAAACAGTCTCTTTATGTAATAGATGTTGCGTAGAAAGTGTCCATTTAGATAGTGTTTTTGACTTAAGTGACGTTTTAACAGCGGTGACGTTCAGAAAAATATTGTCTCACATCTTCTTGAGGTCATAAAAGTTGAGGACAGTTTTATTGGCATTAATAAAGTCCAAAAAAAAGGGCAATAAAAATGAATTTACTGAAAGAAAAACAGAAGACGACTAAGATTTGACCTAACTCCCCATTCCCTGAAGAGCATGCGACTTCCTCAATAATAGAGAGGCATACATTTTAATGTCTTCATGTCGTCTTCTATTTTGAACTCCCTTTTCCCCACTTCACCCTCAGTTCAACTACACACTTCGAATATAAAACATCAACTCTTCTCCCCCATCTCTTTCACCTTATATGTCCGTCAAGATTGTTAAGCTCATGACCTGCATCAACGCCACTGCTTTTGCAGTAGTAGATGCATCATTGTGTGTTTCTTTCTCTCTATTCTGTCTTCGCGATATCTAGAATAACAATGAGGTGAGTACATATCATAATTATAAGGAAAAATATAGATACAATGTCTCTCAAGGTTTCGGAAGCTGACAAAATTCCTTGTCTTTTATACATAGTGTAGTGTATATTAGTGTTGGACCTAATTAAGAGACGAGTTAATTAGAAAATAACAAAGAAAAAAGTTCATGTGAGTTGATAAGGTAAGATTGTTATTCTCCCCGAACATTGGTTGAACGATTTTGTCTTAGACGGCGAATTTCTGTGTACACGTTACGTCGATACACCTACTCAATTTTATACTCACAAACATAATTCGGAATATCAAATAACTGACTTTTATGAACACAAATGTATCAATACCATCTGATGTATCCAAGTAGAGACTTCATAAGGAGCATCCTGAAAATTCCCATCGTAATATAAATTAACAAGCTAATCAAGTTACAATGTAGGGTGAGGAGCCCTAATTTCGGGTAGTGTCCCAATTCCGGGTAGTCAGTTATGTCAGTTGGATTCTGCTGCCATCTACATGGGTTACTGCTAATGTGCGGAAAAGAAGGCGCCCAGTCACCATTGTGAGTTTGGTGTCATTTGTGTGCAGGAGTGTTGCGTCAGTTAAATGAGTGTGATATTCGCTGGAAACACATTTTTTTAATACACCAGTGTTGAAGGTATTTTCTCAGTAAAGATAAAAGGTAAGTGAAAAGTCGAAAGTTAATACGTTAGTTTGGAGTATGCTTTGATATGTGTAAGTGTTTTGGACACCACAAAGAGGACAGTTGAATGCAGCATGCTTTAAGAAAGAACAAAGTGGTGGGTCTTAATTTCGGGTGGTAAGGTGTTTCCAAATTTCAGGTACGTGTCTGGGATCAGGAACCAATTAAAAAAAGCCGTTGATGCTGTCTTAAAAAAGGTATGGGATATTTAAAAACACCAAAAACTTTCAACGTGCCGCAAACGACCTAGGAGGACCACGTCAAAAAATTTAGGGAAACAATCATAAGTGTAAAGAAAGTGAATCCGGTCTGAAACCTACCAAGAGGAAGTTATTCGGTCATACGAAACTTTCTTCGAAGAAAATCCAACAGGGAAAGAAGAGAAAGGAGGAAGGTGCCTTCTTGGACGAGGAGTCGGACTCGAGCTATGATGAACTTTTGTTGTAGGAGTCTTCATCGGAATAAGATGAGGATGAAGAATGCATATTTTGCAGGCAGCTGTGGGCAACAGACTGTTCCACCGAAACGTGGATTAAATGCACTAAATGTTTACGTTGGTCTCATGAACTTTGTGCTGGTATTGAGAAGCATATGTGGCGTACTTTCAAGTGCGATCTTTGAATCCGTAAAAGCTAAATGACCCGAGGGAACAAAAGCTTGTACAACTCTACAATGAGAACATTCAGCACACTTCTGTGTTAATTGCTATTTTTGTATATGGGTAAATAAACTAGACACAAAGTCTAGGCTTTATTTTCTTCAATTGCCATACTTATTCCCAACCCGAATTTAGCATCCTTCTACAACCGAAATTAGGAACCCGTTTCTTGCTAAGTAAAAACTGAACAGTTTGAGGATTTAATCTGTATCTTTTTCCAGCATTAATTTATTGCTACGTAGACTTAGGTATTAATAGTTGATGTAATGTGGAATATATATATATATATATATATATATATATAAACGAAGTTATGCAATCAGTAGAATTATCTATAGCAGACATCAGTGAAAAATAATACATCCATGATTTTGTAATCATATATATATATAGGTATATATATGCTCATGAACAAAACGATTAATTGCTGATTATATATGCAAAAGCACGAGCTTCACTTTTATGTCTGAAAGCACATATTACTACTACACACCTTCGTTTGCCACAGTTAATCAATGTTGCTGGCACAGTGAAATAAGCCTATTAATTAGTAGATAATGAAAAGCAATCAAATGATACGCTTACGCTTGTTATCCATTAATCTCAAAGCACTGACAAATTAATATGCCCGCATTCATTTCGTTGAAGCTAAGAGTTTTTTCTTTCTTTTTTACAATAATTTTGTAACAGGCATTTATAGTACAATGTACAAATGTAGCTATTCTACAAAGTAAGCAAAGTCTTTTTCTTTTTGTTTTCCAATTACACACACAAAAAAAAACTTTTAATATTTTTAATCCTTTTCATATTAGAGTGTAAAACAAAGTTTCAATGATTGCTTTTTGTTTTACGAAATTTCCTATCGTGACAAGTTTGCCATCAAATGTTAAATTTGATTTTAAATTCAATGAATTAATAGGTTTTACTTTACAAACTAATTTCCAATTTTTTCTCTACTATTGTTTTATGAAAATATGAAATAAGCTGAAGTAAGATAAGATATAATAAGATAAAAAAGGAAAGATAAGATAAAATAAGCTAAAGTAAGATAAGATATAATAAGATAAAAAAGGAAAGATGAAAATAAGTTAAAGTACAATAAGATAAAATAAGAAAAGATAGAATTGAATATTACATGAGCGGTGTAGTACCGTGGCCTTTGTGCACCCTAATACGGAGAGGATCTTTTCACCAAGTCTTACATGCTATACATATCTTGCCGACGGCGATTATCTAAGTCGTTCTGTTCAGTGAATTTGGCATTTTGTCGAACATGTTAAAAAGTTTGGTGCTATTCAGGTGATAGAAGTACTGATTCATCTGTCTATTCAATATGAACATTCACGGTGCCTAGGATCCATAGATCTTGAAATATCCTTCAATCCACTCTTTTGGCAGCAGTAATTAAATCATTTGAACATCAAGCCAATACGAAACATCTCGACTGTCACATCTGTCTTTAGACTACACCAAGAGAGTAAAAAAAAATTCAAAGTTGGAAAAGGGATAAATAAGACAAGGAGATTCAATTTCTCCAAAACTTTCTGCAGTACTAGAGAAAGTGTTTCAAAATTTAAACTAGAATGAAGTTGGAATAAAAATCAATGGCAAATACCTCTAAATCGCTTATGATTTGCTTATAATAATCCTGTTACCTGGAAGTCCAGAAGAACTATAAACCAGAATGATGTGATGAGTAATGAGATTGACTGACTTATCATGAATTTAAGTAAAACAAAATTCGATGTAAAATCAGCATGCGGAAAAGAATAAAAATAATAAAAATTTTTTTAAAGACATACTTTTCAAAAACAATTCGTAGTGAAAAGTAAAAAATAACTTTGTTCATACATGACTAAAAAGAAAAGCATAGAGCGCTTTCTCATATACAGTCATATAAATTCTTGAATTGGCCCGCTCCATGCTTTTCTTTTTAGTCATGCATAAACAAAATTATATTTTTACTTTTTAGTACGAATTGTTTAAGAAAAGTATGTCTTTAAAAAGTTTTTTAAATTATTTTTTCGTGTTATTTCGGTGTTCGGATACTTTTTTCTCAAGCTATTGTTTTGCGACCCAATTCCTAGTGTTCTGCAACCTGTCAAACGCCACTTCGTTGCAGGCTAGTATTTATTTTAGGATAAAGATGTCCACTTTTTTAAAACAAAATATACTTTTAAAATATATAAATATACATAAATATATGAAAGTAACAATGGAATATTGTATTGTCATTCGACTTACGTAGCTGTGCAAAATTTCATCATTATATGTCGTCGGGAAATGAATTAAATTAACGTTGCGAGATGTGAGTACACCATGAACCATTGTGAACTAAAGAAAAGTATGTAAACTAGAGATTAGCCCGTCACCGAGAAACAAAAACCGTCCTTTTCGATTGAAAGTGAATGCGCTAACTCTTAATAGGCTGAAACTGCGTACTCAAAGTTAAGAACACCTTAAGTCGGAATCTTATTTCAGCTATGTTTTTGTACCCGCACATGCCCCCTCTTGAATAGTTTAAAAAAAAACTGTTTTTGCTGTGAAAGCTAAAGGACACATCGGATGAAAGAAAGGATGTAATTTTCGTACTCCTCGTTGTTTGTTTAGTAAAATTAATGGGTTACCCCAACCTTCCGTTTTTAGGTGCGACAGACTAGTTCTTGCAAATTGAATATTTTTCAATATCAAGAACGAAAATAAAAATTTCGTGGAGAGAAAGTCAGCGTAGTGGATAAGTATTGTTATCAGGGCAACTGAAAACATCGAATGTCAAGTTGACTGAAGAACTAAGCAGAAGACATGAATTGGCATGAAGCTCGCTTGGAAAACTGAATTTTATTTTCAAAAGTGAGTTACCAATGTGTTTTAAGCGTAAGTCCTATACCGGTGAGGATTTACAGCTGCAGGATGTGGGCGCAAACGACTCAAATATTAAGTGTTATACAAATAGCAATGGAGAAATGCACGCTGGGAATAAGTAGAAAGGCCAGGAAGACAAATTATCCATCTCTCGCAAACAAAGGTAGAAGATGTAATCAGGAGAAGCCTTCATTCAGCTGCGGCCGTTTCATCTCTGCTTTGAAGATCTAAGAACGGTCCGTGAGGATTCAGATGAAGTATTAGTTAAACAGCAATCAATTTAAAATACATTGTGAAGTATACTTACTTTATAAAATTGCTCTAGGAATGATTTTCCCTAATCACAGTTACGAAAAAATCAAAAAGATTCTGATATGTACGTAATCCCAGAATGTTGTCATACTATTATGAGCGTTCCTAAACTCCATGCCTCACTTAATATATTTAAA
Source organism: Lepisma saccharinum (assembly GCA_022664845.1). Classification (NCBI taxonomy): domain Eukaryota; kingdom Metazoa; phylum Arthropoda; class Insecta; order Zygentoma; family Lepismatidae; genus Lepisma; species Lepisma saccharinum. The sequence goes on along the minus strand of JAGDQP010021825.1, from coordinate 655 downwards.
TCAATCTAAGTCGGACGGAAAGAAGCCGTTGGGAAGACCGAGATGTCATCAGGATGATATATTAGAAAAGATATTCAAAAGGTAAATGTTTAAGATGAAAACTGGCTTAATGTTGTCCGTGATAGAATCTAATGGCGAACGTTTGTTTCTGCGGCAATGACCTTGCGAGCTCCGTAAGCCATAGACTTAATTATTATGATACCTCTGATTCCTAAGATGTTACTAAGTGGTTCTTTAAAGATACCTGATTTTTATATCTGGACAAGGAGTAGGCCAAACGTATTTTTAAACTTTTTTTAGGTATTCCTAGAAAGCTTCTATACATTTTGTTTCAAATATATTTTCAAAACGAATCAGTTTTAGATTGCCAGCACATTAGATCTCGAAGTTGTGTTTCCAGTTCGAAATTGAGCTCAACTTTCTTCAGAAGACCCAGATAAAATTATCACGAAATTCGGGACGATATTTTTCGTAAGTTAAACCTCTTTGGGCTACAGCCATTTGGATTTCGAAATTATTTATATTAACTTCGTGATTTTCTTTGGTTCTGGCTGTATTCAAAGCTCTTATTATATTAATGTGGAGAACAGTGTTGTGAATTGTCCATTACGGAGTCAGTAATACTTGTCATTTTAGGTAACTCATAACACACACA
>JAGDQP010021824.1:0-31249 GCA_022664845.1 Lepisma saccharinum | reverse complement strand
GTTGGTATTTGCTTCGCTTTTATTACTTAGCCATCGTTGCCTTGCTTGTTTTCGTTCCTCATGAAGTTTAATGCATTCTTCATCAAACCAAGGTTTGTTTTTCTGTTGTTTCTTCTCACCTACGCGTTCCTTCGCTGCGCTCTTAATTGTTTCACGAATTGCCTCCCACATCTTACTTACATCAATTTTATTATTAATATCATCATTCTTATTACTCGAGTCGGCTAGGATTTCGAACCTATTTGAGAGTTCGAATTGGTAATCTGCTCTTATGGTCGGATTATTTAATAGTTTCACTTCGAATTTCAGTTGTTTTGATCCCTTGCTTTCTCTGTTCGCGATGCATAACTTTTCCTTTACTTTTGTGATCACTAATTGATGGTCGGTGTCACCTTCCGCTCCTCTGTACGACCTAACGTCCATTATGTTGGTGTGTCTTCGCCTGTCTACTAATACGTGATCGATCTGGTTGAGAGTTTTGCCGTCCGGAGATACCCATGTGTATTTGTGTATGTCTTTGTGTTCAAAGTACGTGCTCTTTACCAGTATAAAAATAAATAAAAAAAATGTGGTAACGATCGAGATTGTTTTGAGATGTATTTTAAGAATGAAATTGTTAATTTTGTATATGAGTTTTAAGCATGTCTGCAAGATTTTCTATTTGAATATGTCGTTGATGTCTTACTAAAGTACAGATTGTCTGAAAAATGATGCAATCCTTATATATGGGCCATAGATGCTACGCTAGAATAATTACAAAATAAATACTTCCAGTGATTATAGTTCTTGGGTCTGAAGAACAGAAAGATGCGTAGTCCGGCTGTAAGCCATACAATGTGCCCCATACTCTCCTGCGTGAGGTCTGGACGTTTACTACAGATGTGTACGGAGAATAGCTTAGTAAGACTTTACTCATTCGTTTAGAAGTATCAATTTAAACACTACCTTTATCCAGCAGAAGCTCGTCATTGAATGAGTAAGCAAGGAATATATACCGGAGATTACAGAGACACGATTCGGTACAATCATAGCATAAAATACAGTGGACTCTCTTTAATTCGAACTTCAAGGAGATAACGCATAAGATTCGAATTATCCAAAATTCAAATTAACAAAAACATGTATTATTAAAATAAATCAATAAAACAAAACTACTTAGCACTGTATAAACAAAAATAATTAACATGCAGTGGATCTTACGTTAAAAACTGCGGTATTTTGTGTGTGGTTCTATAGTGGAAGTAAAACCAATTCCTCTTACAATAATTAAGCTACCAGTAGAAGGTAAACACATTTATGTTAAGTGCAATGTAATGTATTAACACACAAATTCTCAAACATGTATAACAACATTAGCTACTTCGTGATTCTTGTTTGCTTGGTTTATTTTCCCATGGTTAACAAAATCTTTTATTTTCGCTTATTGCGTGAACTTCAGTGCAGTTGAAATGACTTTCACAAAATTTTGGTTCTTATAAAACATTGGCAATTGGAAAAAGAAGTTTAAGGACGTACATCTGTAAACAAGACTGGTGGACAATCCCACGTGATTGAGCAGAGGGTGAATGCTTCACATCAGCGAACAAAAATTTTATCTTCTCTCCGGCTCTTTCTGGATAGCTGTAAACCAACTGAAATTGCCTTCTTCTATTTGCTATCTAACTATCGGGAAAAAGTCGTGAAGTAAATGTTTGAGGCATTGGAATTCACAGTACCTTTCCTTTTAAATTAATGAAATCGTGACTTCGAATTACCCAAACAAAGGGTTCGAAAATTCGAATTACATATGAATTTTTTAACATTGGCTTTAATAGGAATTTCAAGGGGAATAAACTTTTCTGTTCGAATTGTCCAAATTCGAATTACGGAGTCCACTGTATACGAAAACTTTGATTACAGAAAACACTTTTACAACATATATATATATATATCTCTGCCGCTCTCTCTCTCTCTCTCTCTCTATATATATATATATATATATATATATATAAAAGATTTCTTTCATAAGGAGTCGTTCAAATATTATGTAATCATCCAGGGGAAGGGCTTTAAGTTTTGCTTATTTTGCAGGCGCCTATGTATTAGGGATAGGATATCTGCTTAATTTTGTTTACAAGGGAGGGAGGTCTAAAATGATTAAAATTGTGCTTACTAATTAACATACATGGAACTGAAATTAATTAACAAAAAGTAAAAAAAAAGAAAATTGAGACATTTTAGTTGGTAGTTGATCATGAACCATGATGTAAGAAATGTTTCTATGAAGCATTTTATTACCACTACTATTACACGATGTTTAATTGAGCGTATATTAGTTAGTATGAGAATATTAAATGACAGAATTTAAATGTGCAACTAAAAAATGTAAACCAAAAAAGTGCTAGGTAATGTATATAAAATATCGTTGCTAGGTAACTTGTACTCACTGGAATCACATAATGAAAATAAAAAAGTTAAATATAATGAAAAACATAACGAACAACTTCCGTACCTAACCACAAGCACTAGACCCTTATTTAACCCTCATTCGCAGTGGCTGAAAATTTAGGCCCTACCGATATCGTTTCATTTCTTTGTTTGCGTAGATATTTCGAATAAGGATAATAAAATTCATGAACATAAATGAAGGTAAGAAAAATAAATCAACACTAGGATGTGATTTTAGATTTAAAAATTCTGACATTCCTGTTCAAATACAACTCGTGAAAAAATATCCAGATATTGAAATATCGTCTAGACCAGGGTTTCTCGGGATGTGCACAGGATTAGAAATCGAGAAGTGTATATTGGTCGCCAAACGGCACCTTGTAGTTCGGTTCTGTTCGCGTTAAAAAAAAAAAAAAATGTAAAAGGAATAATTAAATTATATTAATATATTACAAATTCAGTAGTCCAATGGTTCCTAATTAGTTAAGAGCTGTGGACCCCCCTCTTATTTCGAAGGTCTACCACGGACCCCACACTTTTAAATAGCTATATTAAAAAAAGAAAGAGTAAATTTACACAAACCTATATTTATAACAATGCTGGCAGATCCCGCGTAGCAGAAGAAGGGGGAGGGGGTGTCCACGGGGCCACTACAGCTGACATATAAAGAGATTAAAAATTAATTAACGGCTAAGCCAACATGACAAAAGAAGGCTCTACGAAGTTCGATTTTAAGAACTTTCTCAGATTTGGTAAGACGGAGGGAATTTTATGCCTTGTCATGAGACAAGAAAGGAAGATTTGTAGGTTGGCCTGCATTGCAATAAATGCAAAAGGAGCTCGAGATATGGACACAAACGTTAATTACAGATTCTGTTGATATAGAAGCAAGAACGCAAGCTTTTTCTTTTTGAAATTGAAGCCATATACTATTATTTCGTTTCCGAAAAACAAATATTGGTAGTTCTTTCAAAACACATTGGAAGTCATGCTTGAAGTCTGGTTCCCTAATGTGCCCAAAAGTAATATATCCTTCCACCACAAATTCATTGCAGGTTAGGAAGTACATACACGTTAGCATAAATAAAATAAAGTGTTAGAAATGTATTTTAAAAAATTATCTGTAATGAATATTTTATAAAAACCAGCCATTTATTTATAACATCGTGTGTCCTTGCAGCTTTTTATATTTTTACAATGTAAGAAACTTCCATTTTTATCCAAATTGAAAAGAACAGTATCAAACTTAAAAAAATAACATTCCCTTCAAAGTGTTAGTGTATTGCTAACAAATAACATGCATCCTTTTACTTAAACATGAACTGATTAATAGTCACCTCTCAAATGGCTTTTGCTGTCCTTCCGCCGTATGACCACAGCACCAACACGCGCACAAGAATCGCTGGTATCAGAGGCGGCACTACTGCTTCGGTAACAAAAATCCTGAATATTGTTGAAGTTCACTTCATCTCTCTTCCTTTCAATAAAAGCATCAATTCTTCTTTTAACCTTAAAACAGAACAACCTCACATTACTCGACATTAAAAAAAAATCGTACACTGTAGAATAGTTCACTGGAACTTTCACAATGTGTTTGTCACTTATAACATCAACGAACAATCGTTTTGTCAGCGTTTCTACTAGCTTCGTGACAACCGAACTCGCAACGACTTGACGTCTGCGCTATTTATTGTCGGTAACAGACTTGTATGCGCAGCTCTTGCGCTTACTTGTAATGATTGCCTATTCTGTTTCAGTACGTTGACATCCTGAGACAAATGAAGAATGTAATATCAATGCCATTCTCACAATTGAAATGAATCATGATTCGTTGTAACGTAAATAGCACACATAACAGTGGAAGGGGGGGGGGGGAAGAATGCAGTGATGGAATTAATACTTGCTTGCTATTGTGTTTTAACTGAAGTAGCTTTAACTCGGGAATATAAATTTTTGATTAACAATCACTCAAAGAAGCTCTCCTCAAAAAGGCAGTGGCCAAAGAAAAAGAATAACTAGATTTTATTTTGTTCATCGCACTACAAGGAATCACTCCCTCCCACTGATCAGTTTTGCTTTTGCTTAGCATATAATAAACCTTATAGTATCCTCTATAAAAATATATGTATCGGGTTCATGAATCCCTGGAAAGTATTATAAATGAGAACATGAAGTCTAAAAAAGGAGTGTAAAATCTACATACATTCAAAAAAGTTGGAATAAAACCAGTTAAGGAATTAAGAGGAGCAACATCTGGTTGCAAAACATAATGTAGAGATCAACTGCTAAACTCAGGCATCTATGAAATTAAATATAATGGCTAAATCACATTTGCTGGAGAAGGAAAACGAGAAAAGAAATTGAATTCAATATATTTATGGCGTTTATGCATCTATGGCTCAGGCAAATATACAGAAATTATGTGCTGAACATTTAGGATACATCAGAAATAAAGATGAGAAATCGGGGACTATAATGCACATAAAAAAAAAACAGTGTTAGATTAGTTAAAAGAGCGAAGACGAAAATAGAATTTCATTCCAGAAGAATACAGATAACGTGACATAAGAGATTCATTATTATACAGATATCGTAGCATGAGTGGAAGTTTATGTTATCAACATGCAAACAAACAAAAAAAAAGCAACCTCACAAACAAACAAAAAATCTTTATATTGCACCAATTAAAAATTAAAAAAAAAAGCAATAAAATAATTCTATGTAAATATTGGATTTGACAATATCAGCAGAGGCAGACAAAACGTCGTCCTTGTATTAAAATTCATTGTACAGTATTATTAGTATACGTGCTCATGGAAAAGAGCAAAACACACATCGTACTGTTAATATGTGGACCCGTTCCATCTCAATTCAGGGACAGCATGTACTAGTTAAAGTTAGATTTCGGTCATTGTTTTTCTATGAGCTCATTATGGAAATTAAAAGAGACCTGTATACTGTTTTCGATTTTTTTTTAATTCCGAAAAAAAGTTTCTACTTAAAATTCATTGTTGATAATTATTGAAGATCAAAGCGTAGTATGCTGTACCATTTTTAATAAATCATATCTTAGCAACTAATTAACACAAACAAGTCATTATTTAATGTAAGACAACATTTACATAAAAAAATAAAAAAAACTTGACTCTCCTTTTTGCAACTGCGAAAAGGAACTCATATATAGAAAATATCAATCACGTTCTATTTGAATGTAAAAATATATGAAAAACATAGAAAAATCTTCATCACGGCTTTACTAAAACAGAGAATCCCTCAACCAACATCTATTAATGCTCTAATCGATAAACCTAATAAAAGAGTAGGTTATATTTTATTAATTTTTTAAAAAAAAAATCCAACGACTACCTTAACTTAGATAGTCCTCGTCTGATTTTCCTTTTCATATATATATATAAATACATGAGAATCATACTATTACTACACATACACTCATAAGCTACTAACACATGAGAAATAAATTTTATATCAATTACTTCAATTATTTCACCGGCCATTCTAACTAAATTAAATCTATTAACTTTTTAATATAACACACAATACAGAAAAAAAATATTTGTCTGGTATTCATATATATTATAATAATAAAAAAAGTTTACTAAGTTAATAGTATCAATAAAAATCAGACAGAAAATTATAACATTAAACTCCAGATCACCACCATTAGTTCTAAGTATCAAAGTGTCAACAAGCTATTTTTCAACTGTTTTTCAAGATTTCAACAATAGTTCATTCTTTTGACAATTAAAAAACAACTTGGTACAAACTCAACAGAAGGTTCTACTACCTTCCATTGTTAAGTAGATACCATTAACAGGAAGAACGAAGAACATTTATTTGTGTGTAGTCTGTGACGTAAAAAGGTTACTCCTCTCGTCTCGTTTGTACCGAGTATACAGAAATTCTCAGAACTTCGAATATAAATAATAATAATAATCGAAAATCCCAATGTTTCCCACATTTTTTACTGTATTCCGTAACAAAGTTGTTTACTAGTTAACAAAGCATTTCTGGGAATTTCATCGCAAAAACACCTTAAGAGGGCTCCTAGCTCCAACTCTCTCATTTTTAACATTTCTCAAAATATTTTAAAAACTAAAAGTATTATCAAAAATGTAAATTCATAGGACACTAGAACTTACGAATTACTATGGAATACAATGGACAGCGATCTCGAGATTGTGTACATTGACGAATGATACATTTTCAAAGATTATGACGTCATTATTTAATTGAAGTATGAGCACTTATCAATCGACAAGATTTCGAGATCGCTGTCCATTGCATTTCATAGTAATTTGTAAGATCTAGTGCGCTATGAATTTACATTTTTGATAATACTTTTAGTTTTTGAAATATTTTGAAAAATGTTAAAAATAGGAGGGTTGGAGCGAGGAGCCCTCTTAAGGGGTTGGGACTATTACTTTCACTTTAACAACAACGGAAAGTTCGTTGTTTTTTTTTTAAAAAAAAAAACTTTGCTATATTCCAACGCCATCTAAAAAAAAAAATTCTTCACTATAGTTGAGACATTTGTATGTTCTAAAAGCTGACCACGCTTTATTATCGACCAGTCACTGGTTTAGATTTTATGGATAAATGTTTCCTGCAAAATATGATTATTTTGAAAAGTCAGAGATATTGGGACGCCATTTTCTCAGGAAACATATTCTTAAAAAATGCTTTTTTTATACCGGTATTTATATATATATATAATTCTGAAACTTGTGTGTTCCAAAAATTGACCAACAAGGTGTCAACTGAATGTCAGTTTTCAAATTCTTGTTTTTTTCCAGGTCTATTTTTTTTCCACGTCATTAATTTATAACATTTTTCTTCTTGCAAACAAAAAAAAAATGTTTATCAATTAAAAACGCATATACGAAGCAAATACTATTTCTTCAAATCATTACAGAACAAGAAAAAAATATTTATGTACTAATTAAAACGTACGTTTTGAGAGATTTCAAACAAGAAGGCAGTTGAGAAAATTAAGCAATAACAAACAAACAAACAAAATAAAATTTCAACGAAAAATCAGTTCAGATTCAAAATTAACGAAATATAATTTACCTTTCTGCATGTTTAGTTGAAACTAACCAATACTCTTCAGAAAAATAAATAAATAAAAAAAAATATTTATGTGCATTTAAAACCCATCTTCGAAGCACATGTTAATTCAATGATCACATTTTATTATATATTCTCCTTGGTGGGGAATGGTCAGTTATTTTGTTTACACAAATGCATTTATATCATGTATTATATGATTAATTTGTTATATTTTTCTTGTTGCAAACAAGCAAACTATGTTTATTAAATAAAATAAATTCACTTTCAATTGAATTTAAACATCAAGTATTATGACTTACCTTAAAGTAAGGTTTTTAAAGGCGTCCTCTTAAGAAGTTGCTTCAATATGAATTGACTACGGCCTTCGGAACGGCTCTCGCTCAGTCTTCAGGCCGTTGTAAAAATGTAATTTAAGTATGTCTTTTTTTTCAGAGAGGGAGAGAGAGTCTGTACAGTTTAATAAATATATAATGTAAGTATGTGGAAAGATGGGTATTATTTATTAACCGAAACACTTGAATCCAATTATAAAACTCACTATTTTTAAATTACTCCGCTGTCACTGTTGCTTGACACCAAAGTCGTCTTTAAAAAAGTAAATGGCTGCATCCATATTGGAAGAACTGGAGGTAATATCTGCCATGTGTAAGTAAAATGTATTGAGGTCATATTTACAACAAATTCCTGTTCGAGTCTAAGAACTATGAAAGTTAAAAATATATCAAAATATTGTATGTACACGTAAGCGCAGATGTGTTAAAATCTCGAATGAATAAGTGGGAATCTAAGAAAAGTGTACCAGAGTAAATTAGAACTTACGTTAAGAATTGAAGCTTTCCTGGCGGCGAATATTATACAGATGTTCTCGGGATATCAGCCAGGTGAAGTCCGACGATAGAGCCGACGTTTCAAGAACAGACATTGTTCTCATCTTCAGGGCAAGTATACTGAGACCAGTTCATGTGTACTATATATACACAGCATAACAGAACACAGCATAACAGAAAAACATAGAATTTTATTTTCTGACACTAAAATTATCTCAAAGAGCTCCAATTACTGGGATAGGATAATAAAAGAATCTCTTGCCATACTACAAGAACGTAATAATGTCAACAGAGATACAGGATTTCAACTTAGTCGGACTTGGACACCAGTCATAAAGAAAACATACATGAAAACGACCAATCAGCGTCAAGCTATAGGCCAACCAATCAGAGACACAGATTCTTAAGCTCCGCCCCCTACCGTTACTATATATAGTACACATGAACTGGTCTCAGTATACTTGCCCTGAAGATGAGAACAATGTCTGTTCTTGAAACGTCGGCTCTATCGTCGGACTTCACCTGGCTGATATCCCGAGAACATCTGTATAGAACTTACGTTATTTAACATACAATCTAATCTCTCAAAATACTACACACACTTAAATTACATCTCAACTACAGCCTGAAGACGGAGCGAGAGCTATTCCGAACCTATCCAATCATACTGAAGCAACTACTTAAGAGAGCGAGCGACATTAAAGACTTTAAGGTTAGTCATAATAGTTGTAATTAAATTAGATCCTCGGTGCGTTCAAAATGTCTTTATTTGAATTCAAATACTTGACAAAATAAATATTGAAGCTAAGATACTTTTAGGCTTTAGTTTAACATTAGAGTAGAGAAATGAGGAGAAAAACAGAATAAATCAGAAAGAAGCATAGTTGACATCAGCTCGGGTCGTCATACCTGTACTCACAAGAAGTTGAGAGTTCCTGAGAGCTTCATACAAAAACAAAAAATAAATAAAATAAAATAAAATAAAAATAATATATAAAAAACGTGCCTCATTCTGTGACCTTAAATTTACAAATTCAATAATGTTAATTTTAAATTTTTACAGAGTGAAATTAATAAAGTGAAAATTTAAGTTAAAAATAATAACTTCAAAAATATCCAGGTTTCTTTCTGCTCGAATTCAAGTTTTTTTCTAGGTCCAAAATAAAATTCCAGGTCAGTAGACACCCTGACCAAGTTTCATAATCGACCAGACATTGGTCCATATTTTACGGCTAAAGGATTTCTGCAAAATGCGTTCGCGAGACACTTCGGGAGCTACTGAATTTGACGGGAGAGGAGAGGAATTATGACTGAAGCAGACTCTGGTTACGTAGATTTTCATGGTTCCGCAGATTTTTATAGTCAATAGATTTTCAATTGGGTTAAGACCCGGGGAATTAGGTGGCCGAGAGAGTAGTTTGAAGTCTTCCTTCGACGTGCTCCTCAACCCCCCAGGGATACTTCTGGCGACATGGTATGGTGCATTGCTGATAGATACCCATCAGTTCCAGTGAACAGTCAATATGAAAAACAGTACCTAATTGGCGAAGATCGGTAGGTAACTATTCGCGTTTAGGTGCTCTCCAGAAGTACCAGCGCATCCAAGCCATAGCATGAAAACCTGTCCTCGATCATAACGCTGCTCCCATGATCCTGAGGCCAATTGCCAACTATCGTGTTCGGGTATCTTTTCTCTAATGTTTCATACCTATCGCCATCCAACCACTCCCTTAAACAGAAACTGTAACTCATAGGAGAATTTCTAACCGCCATATCTTGGAAGCAATAATAGGTAGAAAGAAGTTGTTTTCAAATTCAGCATTAGCGCGGTCACTGGCGTCCATTGTCAGTACTGTTCTGGAAATTGAGGGTGATATTTACGATGAACGGCCATCATCATGGGTCTATCGCCAAGGATTTGCTGTGGAACCCCATGCGGTAAACAAGGTTCGCTGCACTGTTAAGTTGGAGTTCTTGCTCGTCACTGCACGATTCCTTTGAACGGCCAGTTCATACAACAGTAGTAACCCGATTAGTCTTCATTAACCTACATTAGGCTCTGGGATCTGTGGCACTTGTTACAAAGCTCAATCTCATTTGAACTATTTTATAATAACTATTGGTACTTCAATTAAGATCCCAGTCCGTTAATTTCCCCATCCCTGTTTCCGGAAGTGATAGGTGAGGGACGCCATCCCTCAAACGTGGTGGATTTAGGCCAAGAGTTGTTAGAAGTCTACCTAGTCTTGCCATAAATACTGTCACAGGAAGGGGCAGTCATAATGTAAAGAAGACAGCAGATCCAGAGAAATAAATTTATTTGCAAGAAGTGCATACCCTAGATACAAAATGTGCAGAAGTGACTCAAAATGACCACCATGCGCTTTGACACAAGCCCTTAAACGGCGTGGCCAGTCATCAATGGCTGTACGCACACAGTCCATTGGAAAAGTGTCCACTGCTTTGATGAGGGCACGTTTGAGAGACTCCAAATTGGGGTGGCGTTTGGTACAAGCCATGGCCTCTAATCGAGACCACAAGGCATAGTCTAGCGGATTGAGATCTGGACTGGCCGAGGGCCAATCACTGGCAGCAATGAAGTCCGGCACATTCGTTTCGAGCCATGTTTGATTCACCTTAGCTTTATGGGCCGGTGCAGAGTCTTGCTGGAAGGTCCACGGCTTGTTGGCAAAGAGTGTGTTGCCTAAAGGTTTTACAGCTACTTCCAAGATGTTTTCACGATACACTTGAGCACTTGTTTTGACCCCTTGTTCACAGAATTGCAACTTTGTGACCCCGTCATACGACACCCCCCACCAAACCATCAACGAGGACGGATGGTGACCCCGCTGAACCTTTTTCACAACTTTAGACGCTTCTCTGAATGTGTGAGCATACACCCTGTCATTTTGTTTGTTGAGGTGTTCTTCAATGTTGAAAATTTTCTCATCAGAAAAACACATTGATCTGTGTTTTCCATCCGCGTACCTCTGAAGCAGGGCCTTGCATCTCACCTTCCTGTTTGCTTTAAGTGCAGGAGTTAGGAAATGTCCTGTTGATCGGCGGAAAGCACCTAACTTAAGGTCACTTCTGAGTATCATTGACATTGTCCTTTGCGGAATGTTCATTTCCCGGGACATGATTTTTTGCTTCCGAAGGGGGGTTCGACGAATTCTCTGCCTGACAACCTGGACGGCTTGTGGTGTTCTACTGCTCCGCGGTCGGCCTGGTCTTTGACGGTCACTTACAGAGGAAGTCTCACAGTACCTTGCTATGGTCCGATATACGAATCTCAGTGTGATTTTCAGAGGTTGGAGAAATTGAAAGATCTTCGATGCCTTGTGACCACACTTGTGTAATGCAATCACAGCTACACGGTTCTGTTCCTGACCCCACTCCATCCTTACAATATCACGGACCTGCAAAAAAACATGAGTTACACAATGCACAGTACACAGACTACTGACAGGAGTGAATTCACTAAAGTCTATGCGGTATAAACGCTCGGTTCCGATCTGCAACTTTTGTGACAGTATTTATGGCCAGACTAGGTAGAAAAGAACATTCTAAAAAGTCAAAATACAAATCGCACTTCATTTCATAACTATTTTTGACAAATTGCTTTCCCCTCCGAAATATACTATTTTGAAAAAGAACTGTTAACAAGTGAGCTCTGCGATTCTACAAACAATCGCTAGGGATCCACGGGTCCCTTGATCAACCATCTCTCTGGGCCTAGTAGTTCTTGAGTTGAAATTTGTCGACGGATGGACGGACGAACAACAATTGCGGCTTTGACCTCATCTCGCAGAGACTTTTCCAAAGACACCACTTTCGTTGCCCTAGTAGTTCCTGAGTTAAAGTTTGTCGATTGACTGACAGACCTGACATATGCGGCTTTGTCCTCGCCTTTTAGAGACCTTTACAACGACACATCAACCACCTTCGTAGTCCTTGTTGTTCTCGAGTTGAAAAGTGCGGACGAATAAAGCGGGAATACACACCTATCATGATGGTCCCGTGTTACCATGTTGGTTTCTTACTGAGTACGATCAGATCCGGATTTAAGGGATTTGACTCAGTCTGTACATTTCTCTATGTAATCGGGAGGTCCGGAGTCCATCTTAAAATTGAATTTTATTTAAGGCCTTTAGCCATCTAAGGATCAGGCCCGGAAAGGGGGAGAGGAAAGGATTCGGGAAGGTGTCGGCCAGGGACTATGTGGAAGGTGCCATCCCAGCATTTGCCTGGTATGACTGTGGAAAAACCTCAGTCAGGATGGTCCACCGCTGGAATCGAACCCAGGACCTTCCGAATGCTACGCCAACGCTCCATCTTGGAGCGGATCATTCTGATTAATACAGAAAATAATCCATGGTTCTTCCTAAATTTCATCTTGAACTGGTACATTTCAACGCTGCATCCCTATCTTAGGAATAAAATCAAGGCATCATATAAACAGGCACAAACGTAAATTGTCTTATGACATCGGGAAAAAAATAGTTACGAAAGTATAAATGTAATGTGAGATCGGCTATTTTTCACTGATACTCAGTTCAAACTTACCTCATTTGTGGTAGCCTTGATTTGAACCAAGTCAGAAGACGCTGTAATTTCAGATTCTTGTTCTCCACTTGAGTCTTTTTTGTCCTCGGAACTATTCTCCATTGTACGAGGCCCTGAAGAAAATGTTCAGACCATAAATTTACAACCACGTTAATGAAACAATTACTGTGTCCAAAGTCACTCAATTGATCAACGCTTCACAAATAATAACTTACTGACTAATTTAAATAATGTCATTTCACCGCACGTAGATTGTACTTCAACAATAGGAAGTAAGTACTTACTTGAATGCAACATGGTGTTTCCATCTCAACTCAGGCAGCGGGTTGAGATGGACACAACCAATCTGGTCACCTTCAATTTTGTTGAAAAAATTATGGTAGTTTCTCCTATCAGAAATATGAACAACACAGAAAGGATTTTTGCGAAAAAAAAAATGTTTGAGTTAGGGACCGTTCAAAATTGCCTGTTCCCGAGCCAACAGTGGAAAACACGTAAACCGTCATATTTTGAAACGAATACTGCTTGAAAACTATAAAAGCTAGAGACATATTTTTCTTTTTCATCCTAAAGGACATAAATTATATTGTTATCAAACGTCATAGGAAAAACTGGAATTGTACAGGATGATCAGAAAAAAAAAAATGTCAAATTACGCTGAAACTTTGTAATTTGTCGTAAATTCAAGACTTTTTTTCTCCAAAAAGCAACAACTGATCAAAGTTATAACACCAGTAATCTGGAGCCTTACTTGGTTAGTTCTACCAGTATTTTCTTTTCTCTGTCCTGGGGTACGTAGTTTTTGTACCATTTGTCAATGAAAATGTCAGAAGTAAATAAATATCACATTTTCTAACTACAGTATCTAAAAAAATCCATCCTTAAAAATTCTAAAAATTTTACCAGATAATACACAAATAATACGTAGTTGACTGGTGGAAGAAGATTTCCGGATTTCTGCCTTAAACATTTTTTTACAAATTTTTAACTCTGACCATCTTTTAAGATTTTCCGAGTTTTACTTACAGCGTTATAACTCGAAAACTATCTACCCGAATATGACCATTTATATTTTATTTGTTAGAGCAAGGAACGTACTTTATGGCAGGAAATGTTAGAAATGAAACTGCAAAGGAAATTTATTCGGTGTCATTTGAAATTTTTTTGGTGAAAATTAATAATTTAATAATTTCCGGGGATGTCCACCCTGTTCGAATGCGGTCGTAAATCAGCTACCTATCTTGAAAATTTGAAGCCAATCCGGGCGAAACCTGGGAATGTTATATTAGGAGAAATAAATAAAAACCCTTAATGAATTAAAAAAAATCCATTTTGCTTTGCTTGAAATGTACGGGTAAATAGTTTGAACGCTGCTACAGTAATTTCGTTTTGTTTTTGCTAAGGTTGGATTTGGTTTATGAACATTGCCGCACAATTAAAAGTGCAAAGTTCTGTTGAACGAAACAAGAAATCTATGAACATTTACAGAAACCTATAATCATGTCATACCTTTATAGCAAAGACAGAGTTAAATGTTTGGACTACATTAAGAGACATATAAAAGGTGCGTGTATAAAACTAGTGCTGTTAAATTCTATAAAGTGCAAGACTTAACTGAATCGATACAAGGAATAGTAGGATCACGTGTAAATGTTAACTCTGATGATGATTTGTGCAAGAACTGTGTGACATTCTATAAAAGGAAGTTTGAGGAAATAAAAAAATTAGCTCCAGAGATCACTGGACCTTGGACTCAAGACAGTTCCTTGCTCTTCACGAATGAGGTAGAAATTGTGGACGTTGTGAATACTGCAACTTCTACGCTAGATGTTGACATGTCACCATTAAAGACCCCTTCAAAAATTCACCATAAAAGAAGAATTGGGTATATAAAGAGAAAAAAAAATGGAAATGGAGGAAAAGTTGAACCTCATTTGCGCTGCTATGAAAAATGTAACTGGCGCACATCATCAGACAGATGCTCTGCTACTTTTGTGTTTATTTTCGGAACCAAAAGAGAGTTGTTGGCTTCAGTCGTGCGGAAGCTGTCCTGGTGCAGAATGAGTGACAATACAGATTCTGGGTATAGAAGAAGAAGAGGAGGAGATCACTTTCGCAATTTGGGAAGGTGGGGACCTAATTAAAAAGTCAGTTCCCAGTGAAAAGTTCCTGGATGATGCAAGAGGATGGATCCACAAATGTGTTACTCATACCTACATCCGAAAAGTCCAGAGAGATGCCATAGCTAGGTTGAGAAGTTCTGTGTCAGAAAATCCACTGCTGGTTTTACACTTCGATTTTGCAGTAAACCGGAGTGTAATTCTGCCTGATGAAATTCAGAGATATCATTGGTGCAATGTACAGATCTCGTTATTTACATGTAAGACTTTGGCAGTAAGACACAATCGTTTGTCGTGGTTTCAGATGATATAACACACGACTCAGGATATGCGGTTTCTGTGCTATTCACATGATTTCCAATGAAATCGAAAACCAAAATCCGTTCAAATTTGAAACAACAGTTTATATTTCTGATGGAGCCGCAGGACATTTCAAAAATAGGTACCAGCTGTATGAGCTGACAAAAGGAGAGAGTAACGTTGAAAGGAGGTGGACGTTCACAGCTACAGGCCATGGTAAAAGTGCCTGTGATGGCATAGGAGGATTGTGTAAACATTTTGCAACAAAATTCAATCTTCAGAAAGAATATACCGAAACAATTCAAGATGCAGCTTCCTTTGTTGGAACTGTGTCTTCTCTTGTACCAAACATAAAGCTTCTATACTTGCCAGATAGTGAAATAAGATCCTTTAAAATCAGTAACGGTGAGAAATGGGGTAAAGTAAAACCTGTGATAGGGATACGGTCAAGTCATTACTGGGTGGTCCAACAAAATGAACCCAGTGTAGCTAGAACAGCTCAACAGCATCTTTGTAAGGTTCGCATGGCGAAGCAGTAAGAAACTCATTCAGTGCATGACTTGCAAGTAGGGAAATTTGTTGCTTGTGCGATTGTATAAATTTGACGAGAGAGAACTTTCTGTCATCCAGGAGCTGTATTCAATTAAATAATTTGAAAAATGGCATTTGTCATATTTATTTTCTATTTTTTCTTGTTTTTATGTTAATAAATGTTTACGTTGAGGAACAAATTTAAAATTCATTGAAATTACACCTTTAGGAATCATGAATGCTTGCTGATAATAGATATGCATTAACATAACAGTGTCAGGGAATAACTGCAGGATCACCCAAAGAAGGTTGAGTAGTCAACATCTGTTCTAATTCTGAGTACTAATTTTCACCAAAAAAATTAATATTTTTTTCTTTCAAATGACACCAAATAAATTTCCTTCCGCACATAGTTAAGCAACTCCTTATATAATCTGCAAGCGTGGTCGATGCCCAACAAACAATTATAATTTTTTTCAATCGGTCAATTAGGGAGGTGTATAGACGTGAATATACTGCTTCAGGATACGGCGGGAAATTCACATATGTATAAGATTAGGATTGTAATATTATTTATAACTCAGTTCCACGGGAAAAGTCCTCGAACTTGCAACCTCCAGGATTTATTCAAGAAATAAAAAGATAATTTTTGCAGTTTCATTTCTAACATTTCCCACCATAAACTCCGTCCCATCTAAAACGCGAAACCGTGGCTTACAGCGTTGGAAAGTACATTCCTTGCTCTAACAAATAAAATATAAATGGTCATATTCGGGTACATAGTTTTCGAGTTATAACGCTGTAAGTAAAACTCGGAAAATCTTGGGAGATCGTCAGAGTTAAAACATTGTAAAAGATGTTTAAGGCAGAAATCCGGAAATCTGCTTCCACCAGAATGTATCATCTGGTAAAATTTTCAGAATTTTTAAGGATGAGGTTTTTGAGATATTGTAGTTAGAAAATGTGATATTTCTTTACTTCTGACATTTTTGTTGACAAATGGTACAAAAACTACGTACCTCAGGACAGAGAAAAAAATACTGGTAGAACTAACCAAGTAAGTAAGGCTCAAGATTACTGGTGTTATAACTTTGATCAGTTGTTGCTTTTTAGAGAGAGAGAAAAAAAATTGAATTTACGACAAATTTCAAAGTTTCAGCGTAATTTGTCATTTTTTTCCTGATCATCCTGTAAAATTCCAGTTTTTCCTATGACGTTTGATAACAATATAATTTAGGTTCTTCAAGATGAAAAAAAAAAATATGTCTTTAGCTTTTATAGTGTTCAAGCAGTATTCGTTTCAAAATATGACGATTTACGTGTTTTTCACTGTTGGCTTGGGGACAGGAAATTTTAAACGGACCCTAACTCAGCCAAATTTTTTTTTCGCAAAAATCCTTTCTGTACCGTTCATATTTCCAACAGGAGAAACTACCATAATTTTTCAACAAAATTGGAGGTGGTGACCAGACACATTTTGGGGCTACTTGCCTGTTGTGAGATGGAAACCGCCAACAGTCTTCAGCGTTGTATAAACATCATTTATATGTCCGATCTATTTCAAGCTTACCCCGAGTTTTTCAACTGGGGAGCATGCCAATAGCAACGCAAAGGCAGATAGATAAATATATGAGCTTACTTACAAAACACAACATGTCCACTTTTTTTTCCTTCTTTTCTTTAAATGAGTTATCGCTTTCTATGGCATTTCTGGGACACGTTATATCATCCAAAAGCATCGGAACGCAGTTAATGCTTCTGGTCAAAGTTGTAGCGGTTGAAAAATGAGAATTTAAATCAAATTGAAACATGTCCAGAAATTTGTACTAGTATGTTTCTATTGCTATCATCGAGTTAACACTCAAACTGCTATTCTGCACATAATTTTGTCGGTATTCTGCGCTATTCACGTGCGTGTATTGTGTAGCGGTTCAAAACAAAATACTCTTTACCACTTATTTTCCAAGCATTTTATTTTTCCTTTCTACTGTTTACTTCTACCATCCATTTCTCCCAAAAGTAGCTGACAACTATCGTTTCAAGTACACCGATAGGTGATATACACGTTTTTCGTAAATTTATCAACATAAAATATTACGGATAAGTTGCATTTTGTCCTCTAGTAACTTTCCTGCCTCTCAGTTAACTAGCTTCCAGTTGGTAACATGGCCGCTCCTTATAACAATTTCAATTCCAACTTTCGGTTTATGTACATTGTAAGATAAGTAATCGTTAAGACACTGAAACAGCTTCTAAGTTAACTTTCCTTTTCCAATAACTTAACCAGTAAAAACAAAAATAATAAAAAATGTTGTGTATCTTCGTTAGAGAGAATAGCCACAGAAAATATGCAATTCCAAAAACTTGTAATAATTTTGTAAAGGAAGGAAGATAAGACGTCATTGACTGATGATACATTCTACAAAGGAAAGTTAGCACGTAGAAAACTTGGTTACTTTTGTCGATATACGATGAATCAAGTAATTTTCGTGTGTATACATCCTAATTATTTACGTTTTTCATGTCAGTTCTTTACTTAGAAATATCACAATCGTAAGTTCGATAAAGGAACAATTTAAAATGTTTCTACGTGTCAGCTTTCCTTCTAAAATGATGTTCGTATCTTCCTTTCTTCTTGAGTAACTGCAAATTTTATAGGCATAATTGTCTCTTTTCCCTACGTTACATTTCCCAAACGAAATGATCTAGGATATAAGTTTACGAAGAGATATTTTAGTTCATGTCAGTTAGTTTTCAGCCGTCAAAGTTGTACCAAGGATGATTTATATAGGATGAATAGCTGAAGGGAGTTCTACGTTTGAAGTATAGATGGGAATAGTATCCAACTATAGTTGAGCCATGTTACAAACAGTATGCGTTCTAAATCCTGTTCGGATTTTGACCATTGTTACTTGAACAAGAATACAATGTGGCTAGTAGGTGACAAAGAACTGAGTTCCTGTTCCGAAATAAAGAGTCCATGTCCACAGAAAGCGTTTTCCCTCACACCAGTGACCAGTAGCGTTAGTAACATGAGCGTGGTAAAACCGCTGCTCTGTGGGGTTGTTGAAGTTGTTGGAGCGACATTCAGATTACTTGTATTTACTATACATTCTACAGTACAATCCACTAACAAACATAACTAATGTCAACACATTATAAGACTTTGTGCTGCTTCCTGATGTCGAAATATCGACAGAGATGAAAGAACAATTTCCTTTTTTCATTTCCCAAAGACAAAGCTCTAAATCCATTATGAAAGGTTATTGACTAGGTAGATTGTGCTGCCATCTTTTGAAAGTAGAAAGCAAAAAGTTGATGCACTCAGGTGACTAGATGCCACTACCATACACAATCATGGCTCTTAGTTCAAACTATTGTCGCATATGCAACCTGGCGATCCTATACACTTTCATCATCCTTGGTTGTACTATCCATTTGGGAACTCCCTATGACAATATTCCGTAAAATATGTGAGCTATTTCAAAGTCAAATCAACTTTGCATTTTCATTTTCAGCATAGACACAGCTAAAATTTATACTTTTATCAAGTATAACCTATTTCGGAGTAAATTATAAAAAGAAAATAAATAGTTTGATACAAATACATCTTGTGTAATAAGTAGGTAATGTTACGACAGAAGAATTATGTTTTGTGAACAAAAATTAGGTTTTCTGTTTTCGTTTACATATATATTGCCATAATAAACAAATCTGTAATACAAACTACTAAATCTGAAATGTAATTGGGTTCCTACGTCCTCTTCTAAACTCTCGCGTATAATATAAAATGAACCAATCGAACAGTCTGTTAAAATTCTTGGCTCGTCATTTTTGGTTTGGATTTTCTTCACTAAAAACCTATCACACATACGGACTAAAAGGTTAACTTCGAGCTCACATACGATTCGTATCACTGAATACATGGAAATTCTCCATTTCTACCTACCACTTTAATGTTGCTTACTAAAATTAATATTTAAATCACGGACTAAAAAATAATCCGATTTAATTCAATCAACTTAGTGAAGCATTTCCACAACTCAAGTTCCCATCCTTACCACACCCAGAAAGCGTTTCCTTTCTCCCTTGCCCTTAGAGGACAACGCCTGAATTCCATCACCTCTACTGCTGAAACTTACAACCAACGCCTCAAGGAGGCTCTAGTAAACCAGGCTTCCCATTTAACCTTGTATCCAAGGAGGGTCCGACGCACAATCTTTGCACATTCGACTCATCTACACTTCCAACACAAATCCGAATCCACCGGATCTAATCACCCAGTTCCATGCATAACTAACCAAGAGCAAACAAATCCTACATTCTCCAATCCGACCCAGAC
Source organism: Lepisma saccharinum (assembly GCA_022664845.1). Classification (NCBI taxonomy): domain Eukaryota; kingdom Metazoa; phylum Arthropoda; class Insecta; order Zygentoma; family Lepismatidae; genus Lepisma; species Lepisma saccharinum. Next base: position 11,045 of record JAGDQP010021824.1, on the reverse strand, counting down.
CCAAGATCAATATTCCCCACCAAACGTAGATTAGTTTTTCACCCACCCACCCAGAAATCTTAGAAACATCTTGGTCCGTATGAATCCCTCCACCTTGTCACCCTCAAGGCGTCCACATATGTAAGAGACCAAGATGTATAACCTGTTCCATCTTGATTACTTCTCTCACGGCCAATCAACGCTACTAGTGGCCACTACACCTTAAATATTCCAAGGTTACATACCATATCTGTAACATAATTTACGTCCTTACCTGCAAGTAAGTGATGTCTTTTATGAGAGAAACAGTCGGACCCTTAAACATTTGAATTAACAACCATCGCCGCTTTCGTGCCATCAACAAACCAGCTACTCCAATCTCCGTTACACATTCTCTCCAGACCAGCTGATGTCTTGAATCGATCACCAAACTGAACCGGGATTAATCCGAGAACATCGCCGTGGACCACTGCCGTTGATCCCAATCACGGTGTTCTATACACCACTATAATTTGGGACGACGATGTTCGGGAGATAATGGCACACACTGAACTGGCTTCCGAGGGATAAACAGGTGCCTGACGCACTTGCAACATCTTGAGCAATCTGCGCAGGAGTAGCAGATCTATTCCTTTTCGTCAATAGGGCTACATAACGATCCTCTCGAGCTGTAGTACTTTTTCCTCGACCTTCACTATGCACAGCCACGACCGCTCCTTTTGACACAGCGGCTTTTTCAGACGGAAAATCACACTCGCTGCGACTCTTATCGCACGCGCAACCCCCGTGACATTTTGATCTGCCTTAATGTGACCAACTGCCCTTTCACGATCATAATCACTCTGATGAACCCCTCCTGCCATCTTCCAATAAAAAGTTCACTTTACACGACAGCATTGCACTGAAATGTACCAATACCGTGTTCGACCGTCTAGTTGTTACGGCCTTTCGACTGACTATGGTTGAGTTTTGTCAATAAAGACGCTCGACTCGCACTGTTCTTTATTCTCTAGTGCCATCAACTGGTCGCTTCGTCCAGACACAGGGTGTTGGAAGGTAGTCCACCAGGGCCTAATTCTGTAGGTACCATACTGCTATTTGCCTGGTGTGACAAAAACTCGGGAAAAACTGAAGAACTAGAAATCTGAATGATTTACGTGGTACCAAAGTTCCAACTTCAACTTCAACTCCAACGGATTGTACAGTCACGATCAGAAGTTCTGTCCTGTTTTTTTTTTTTTTTAATAACTTCAGAATGGACAGACTAATTTCAGTACAGTTTTTTTGTTGTTGTAATTTACAGAAAATCACAATTGCCTTAAAGTTACAGGCAAGCGTACTGAAATCGGTTTAACCATTCTAAAGTTATCTAACAAATCTCGTGGAGAGAAAACTGACATTTTCTTACCTGCTGCTTTACAGCTAATTCTCTCGTTTAATAAACACTTACAAATAACTAAAATCGTGATATATTTCGCAAGTCGGTGCGCTCGCATTCTCAAACGATGGGAAAAATTAAAAGCAGAACCCCTCGAATGGAACAAACAGGCAAAATTACGCTTTACACAAATGAAACAACAGGTTTCACGGTATGAAAGAGTAGAACTTATCTAAACAATTTTATTCCTTTGTAATTTCTTCTTTTATTTCACGCCTTCATCGAATTCTCCAATTTACGTAAATAAACACCCTGCAAGCAATGTGGATCCATACTCGTTTGTTTTATTTTTTAACTTGGCATTTGTGCATCTATGCCTGAAGTCCCGTTACATGTTTGAGGAAATATATAACTTGGCGAGCACTCTACCAGCGGTATGGAAGAAGGTAGTGGTCAGGATTTCTGTCTAGATAGCATATCGGCATTCACCTGTGCAAACGTAGGGAAATCCTGGAACACGGATGGCCGGCAACACGGCACTAACCACAGTTCCTTCTCATTGCAGATCCAAAGTCCGCAATCGTAACTACTAGATCACAAGGGATGGGTACAGACAACACAATGGGTCTTATACCCAGAAACATACACTTACATCTAAACTGCATTATATCAATCACTTCAAACTAATACCGTTAGCTTATTTATATAAAACAGAATTAAAACAAAGAGCTACAATGGTCGAAAAATAAACGTTTCGAATCTTAAAAAGGATATTTCAAAGAAGACGCTTATAAGTTACATCATAAAGTGATTTTATTAACTCTGATTCAAAACTTTTAAAACGCCTAAGAGTACAAAAATAGGTATTTTCTATAAATCAAACAATAATATTATCCAACATTGATACTTGGTAATGCAAATTCAACTTATGTAACAAAAAAAAAGAAAAAGAAAGAAAAAAAAGTTACGATTCAGCCCAACTAAACATTTTGTCTGGTTTACATTTTCAGAAAATTACGAAGTTCTGAAAGCCAATTATTTCGCAGATTATACCTCGATATCCCAAAATTCGTTTCCTCTTCGCATTTACAGACAATCATGGAGAAAAGCTCAGTACAGAAAGGATATCACTAATTAGCAAGCTGAGTTACGAAGTATCTTGTGTTTGTACAGTTGGAATAATATTGCAGAGTAATGTCTATAAATCTTTGAAACAAAAAATTAGCACATAGAAGTGCACAGACAGGAATCACATGATGATGTTGCTGAAAGCAGTAGTGTCCCAGGAATACCCCCACGGAAGGAGTGGGGGTGGACTTCAACATTTTAAATAACAATGAGTGTTGATTTTGCTCTCTCTGAAACGAGCGCTAAATTTTGAACAACTTTCAAAGAAAACACTTTTCAGTAGCTCATACCATTTAACAGCTACAAAAGCTAATTTGTACGTCAACATTCAAATGGTATAAAGGATTTTGGGGACTTTTCGGATGCTGTAACTGAAAAGGAATAGTAAACAAAGGTAAGAAACTTAAAAAGTGAGCAAGCATTAACGAAATTAGACATGAGTAATCAAACGATAAAATTTTCGAAACTACTGGCATCCCCGAAATATTTCCAAGAGGTAAAACTTCAAAATTTTAAATAGAATGAGCTGTTAATATTGCTTTCTTTGAAACAAATAGGAAGTTTTGAACAACTTTTAGAGGAGACACTTTCTGATAGCTGTGCTAATTGGTAGGTCAACAGTTACCTTACATTAAAAAAAAAATTACTTGGATTGAAAAAAAAACCTGTAATTTCTTTGAGAAGGGGTTATAAAAACTGATACCGCTTTAAAACTAGTTGGTGAATGAGGGTGAAACTAAGCGGAGAAGTAGCAAAGGTATGTTTTTAACTTGGGATATAGCTTTGTATATATATTAAGATTTTTGACTCTCTCATTTTACAGTTCACCGGAGATTGAAAGAACAGCCCTCACATCAGTATTGATTTTTCAAAGCAGTTAGCATATTGTCAATGCTTTTCAAAGGGTTTTCATACCAACATCACAAGATAAATAAATATATGTTGTTGAAAAGATAACCTGATTTTTTATTTTTCTCATTGCGACGAATGGGTACAGCAGCTCCTTGTCCTTAGAAATCACGTTAAGAATTCTTTGAATCCGTTGCCTTCAGTGAAAGTACACAGCGTAATCCTGTACGATATAAATCTAACGATATTTCACTTACACATATTATCAAATTCATAAATATCGACTGCTCTACCATCAACATCAACAAAGTTAGCCTTAAATTGTTCTAATAAGATCCTGTACCTTTATTCTCAAGTACAGTATAGCAGCCACAACAAATGCAAACAATATGAACCTATAATACTAAATATTTTTTTAATCACATTATACATACTTAAGGCACATTTTTATTGTTTACTTGAAGGTATACGAATACTAACAGGAACAACAAAGAGCATGAGAAAGTGAACAAACAATGAAACGTGTGGTAACAAATATAGCTTCAAATGACACGCTCAACTCCTAAACAATGATACAAAATATAATTGGTAAACGATTTTTAAAAAATAGGCTAATTTCTTTCTAAATTAACATACAAAAATATATAATTCAGTATATCGATATTCCTCATTATATAATTCATAGCACACTATATAGCAAGATTATAAACAAGAAAATCACCTTCATTCCATTATACTATGAGATAACAAATTGCTGCCAAATTGCAAAATTTCCTCCCCTAATCGCATATGTATTATATATTCGTTTCTTTGCAAATCATGACTACACACATTTATGTTCTTTTAAGGAAACAATGGGAAGACATGATATAAAAAGAAAAGCATCAAAGCTATATCGTAAATATATAAACTCAAACTAATTACTTTTCCATGAGCATTCTTTGTTCTCCTTCCACGCTGCTTCATCATTGTCATAGACTTCCTTCTTCCAAATAGGAACAGACGCTTTCAGCGAATCGATTATAAATCGAACAGCTTCTATTGCTTCAGCACGATGAGGTGAAGAAACTGCGATCACTACACTAGCTTCTTTCACAGGAACCAACCCAAGTCTGAGAAGAAGAAAAGAATGCATAAAATTTGCTCAGGATTATCAGTAACTCATTCTCTTTCAGAAAGTCTAATTTAAATATAAGAAATGTTTATAATAGAGTTAGGCTTACGAAATGATTCAGGAACTGATGTAGAATCAATTGTAATTTCAGAAACCCGGATAGCAAGATTCGACTATGGCCTGGTGGTGAAAGTTGATGCCTATCAATTAGCATTGGGAAAAATAGACACTGGTTCATATATACTCACACTGATCTTCCTGACGAAGTTTTACCACAGTTTTTCTCATCAGACGAAAAGTAATAACTTCACCTATTTGGTCATTATCATGGGAAATTTGAGAACATAAATTAATCCTGACTCACATTTAAAAGTATTTGCCACTTCCGATTTCCACCAAAGTTTTGAAACTCATTCAAAAAGGCCATTTTGAACTCGAATTCATGCTTCCATTAATGTTAATCCACTAATGAATTTATTACATTATGGCCAGTTTTAGGTTGTGGCTTTATTTGTACATGGAAGTCCTCAACATTTGTTCAAAGAGTGCGTTTATTCAAAAGTAATAAAATCTAATTAGCTTATTATTATTACTTTATTTACTTCAGTACATTATTTGTTTCAAAAAATTGCCTAGTATTGAACTTGCCTAATGGTTTAATATTTATTCAAACATATGGTCCTTATCACAAGGGAGGCAATATCACTTAAGATCACTTTTTCTAATGTTATTAACCACAGTATCAGTAAATTTTAACTGCTTATTACATTTGGTTAATTTACTTTTGGTACGTATTATATATTTACTTAGTACATATCTTGTGTATGTTTTGTACTCTCACGTGTGATTCCAATGAGTACAGCACGCAGTTGTGCCAATAGCTACTTTGAGAGCTGGGTCGCTGGCGGTTGGCTGACAGCACATTTCCCTCAAGCCAACGATGTTCTCGGAAGGAACATTCCTCTGGTGGCTAACAGCAGAAACATTCGTCATATCGTCAGCTACTTTCCCAACATTTTCTGTAATTCTACTGAGGCCACCTTTTCCATTACTTTTGTGTGATTCGTATCCTTCTATAAAAGTATGATCCTAAGGTACAAATTAATCTGCCGTGTCTACGACAGCGTCGTTTTTACTTCTGCTAGACTGATGTTTGAAATACAGCAATGAACAAATAGTTTCCGGTTGACCTGCAGACAGTAAAACTGCATTCCACATCCACGAGGAACACAGTTGTAATAAGAAAGTTATACAGTTGTCTGGGTATATGTTTCTTTCTTTGGCATTACAAAAATAATTAACAGATGTAATGACTTAATTTTTCTCGTCATTACCACACAGAAAGTTGGCTGTAAACAGGAACCTCTGAATAGAAATAGCAAAGAATTTGTCATAGTTACGCACTCTAGTGGAGAAATTGTAAAGTCGTTTGGAGAAGACGACAAGAGCGACTCGACTTCTTTATACAGGAGTTGGTAACATAAGGCAAAGGTTGTACTTAAATGTTGGTTAGCAAAAGGCCAAGTATATACGAAGTTGCGTGAGAAGCATCTCGATAGCCCATTTTGTGTGGAGAGTTACGCAATATTTGCGAAATTGTTTTATGGCTATAATTGTGTTGCATTTATTATATATAGCAGTGATTATTGAATTGTACGATGGGATAAGAAAAGAAAATGGCTATGGATCCAGAGAAATCGCTGCCCACGATAAATTGTGCTACTGGGGTCTACTATACCACGTGCCTGGTGGTTCGTCTTATAGAGACGCCATATTGGTAGTGCAGCCATAAGCTGAGCAACTTAGTTCAATCGTTTATATTTAATTTCTCAATTCCGACTTGAATGCTTAAAAGTGGATTTTCTCATTTTTGCAATCCCGGGAATTTTACTTCCAGAAGGCCAAAGTTTGAGAATTCCACCTTTTCTTAGTTCTTTGATTGATACTTGGAAGAACTGCGTTCCCTTATTAATTCACTGGGCATTAAAATTATTTGGATTCTATTTCAGAGTGCGAAGGAATTTAGTTTCACTTTTTCAGAATATTCCTGGAATATTCTGCGATTCTATTTTCGTGATACAGGGATTATCTGAATTCAACGTCATAGATATATGGGCTATAATTGAGTATTAATTGGTTCCTGACTTATGCGACGATTTGGTATTAGTTATAGAAAGATTGGCCTTAGCATTATTACTATTTTTCAGAAGTCCGAATAGAGTGTGTGTATACGATATTGAGTAGCTTTACGACATTCTCTTTGTTATTGCGATATTTATATAGATAATTATTTTTGTCATGTGCAAAGTTCATTTAGTAGTTACATTGAGAATATTCCAGCATTTAGATTGCAATCATATACTACAAAATCAATTACGTTCTTGTTGTTGTTACGGTATTTCAACTCATAAAGTACCGTAAGTGTATTTAGTTATTGTCTGTACCATTGTGATTATTTTTATTTCTTGCTATGTACATTTGTATGAAATCAACACTTACGAGTAAGGTTATTACTATTATTATTATTTTCAGAAAACATACAATCTTACAAAACCATTACACAAAATTTGTAACAGTAATATTTCCCTTCTTATTTGATGTTTGTAACCTCGAAAATTACCTAATTATTATTTTAGAAAATAAATAAGGAGTAAGTTGAGTAATGTTCATTACAGGCTTTTACAATGCCCGTTACTAGTTTTAGCACTGCCTATTACAGGAAGGGGTGATACACCATTTCTGAATGTTCGTCACAATGACCAAAATGAAGTGACAAATTATGAAGAGAAACCACTACAAAACCAAATTATTAATAATAATAATAATAAAAATGTATTCACACTTAAAGAGTACAATTTTTTAAAACTCACTGCAAATATTTACAGTATGTGGCAAAACAAACAGTACTGAAATGTGTGCATGTCTCGTACCATGTGCGTTGTGGGAACTGCTCGTGACGCTTTCTGTGGCCTTTAGTTGTGTTGTGAGGTTAGCGAAAAGTGGAGTCAGCATGGTGATAATTGTCCTTACAACAGAGGAGAGGGTGTTATCGTGGAGCACTATTTACGGTTATATGGAGTAGGGCCTTCTTATAGCTTTCCCACTGCCCATATCTCAAAAACTTGATAAACTTTATTTTTATATGGGCCAGTCTAGTAAATGTGGACTTCAACCCGTCACGATTCGCCTTTAGCTGTTAAAACCTACACCCATGCCGGGATTCGAACCCGGAGCCTTCGAGCCGATGGCCTACCGCCGCAGACTGCTCGGCCATCCGACCGGCTCCCCGTATCTCAAGGCCCGCGATGTCTACATATTGGTCATGGTGAAACAATACGTTTTCTAGTCGGATGATCCGCCTACGAGTGTTCCCGAATTACGGGAAAAGATAAGGCTTTTTTCCTCTCGTAGCTGCAACCTGTGTTCATCAATATGTTAAACAATTTGCAAGATCATTATGAGCACTACGTGAGATGTGAGGGTGGACATTTTGAGCACTTGCTATACTTATGCCCTTAGATATAGGTTTCTGTAGTCACTTCGCATGTTTTGTTGACCTATCTTGATTTCAGAGCGTGGTTGTCAGTTCAGTACTGTTTGTTTTGCCGCATACTGTAGTATAAGGCACTATGATCTGCATAAATGCTGCAGTTAATAAGAGTGAATCAAAATATTTGAAAACAATACAAAAAGAGATCCCTAGCTTAAAGATTATGCTAATCTGAACGCTTTCCAGAGAAAGAGGTGCACATTATAACAGTTATGATTTCATCCATCAAGAGAAGTCAAATAAAACCCTTCTTAAGTGGTATTTTGATTAGTGAAGTCCCATATGACCATTTAGGTGTGTTCTTATTCCTTTCTGTGTGAAAATAACTGTGAACTTACCTATGGTATACAGCTATATTTTCAACTTTCCATTTTTTCCTTGCGTCATCACAAATATTTTTAATGGATTTCTCCGCCATAGGAATATAAGCTTCATATTCTAGTCTTACAACCTATTGAAATGAATGTAGCCAATAATCACTGGACAGAGTTAACTGTATGTTTACAAGTATTAAATCTATATTATTCTGAATTCACTCACAAGTAGGTAGAACACAATCAGTTTGGTTATGAGGTAAAATGGATAAAGACAAACTATACACTACACAAGCTTGTTCGGGTGTGCGAATACAAAATCAATTCACAGCAGGTATCTTACTAAGGGTCAGTTCTACAATCATCCGCTAAACTTCTAGTCAGCACTAAGTAGAGGCCAAGTCTGATTTTGGCCAATGAGAGTACGCAAAATGAGAGTTGCCCTCAACTTAGCGCTGACTAGAAGTTTAGCGGTCGATCGTAGAACTGACCCTAACTGATTTTTCTCAAATTTTATGAAGAAGGAAAATCGGAACTCTTCTTCGTATTTACATTCCCTAGCTTCAAAACCTGAACTGATTTATATAACATATATTTAATTTTATTTATTTAGAGATAGAGATAAGTCAGCGCATGGTAGCTATTTTACACTGAAGCATTAAGATAAACGAAAGAACAGCAAATATATAAAATAACATGCGGTACATCGTTGCGAATTGTCAACTATATTACATGTTCAATTTATTTATCTGAGCCCAACGTGCTCTCCGAATTAAAAAAAAAAAATCAACTGTTAGTGGAGACACATCAATGCGTTCAAAGTGTATGCTACGAAATAAGCACTGCTTGTTGTGACACAGAATCAGAAAATGAAAGTAAAACAATCATAGAAGAAGAAGAAAAAGTCATGATGCTACAAAACCTAGCTCCAATTTCAAATTAGGTCATCCCGGAAACATTGAATAATGCCCATAAATATGAAATTTGGGCGCGCGGGTGTGTGAGGTGGGGGTGGGGGATAGATAAGATCCATACCGTTGTTTTCATCCAGTGTCATCTTCATCCTCCACAGAAGAATGAAACCTAGTTCCCGTGATCCAGTGGTTATATAGTGGGCTTCGGATCTTAACCGGATAAGCATTCGAGTTTGCCACTGTGAGGTGTTCCAGGTTTTCCTTACGTTTGCCAGGCGAATGCCGAGATGGTATATCAAGAATGGCCCTGGTAACAATGAAAAGGGAGTAGGTTGCTGAGTCAATCTAGAGAATGCAAAAAAAAAAAAAAAAAAATGACTGGGCAGGGGTGAAGAGAAAGTATGGATGCAGACGAAGAGAGCTTTTTCATTGCGTTTCCTACTATACCATATCCCACTTTATCAGGGTAAGTCTTCTATGCTAACTCCCACTTTTTTTCGGGGTACGTCTTCTATAGTAAATCGCACTTTTTCGGGGTACGTTTTCTATACTATATCCCACCTTTTTCGGAGTGCGTTTTCTATACTGTATCCCACTTTGTCCGACTGCGTATTCTTTACTGGATTCAACTTTCCTGACTACATTTTCCTTACTGAGTTCCAGTTCTTTGATTTTTTTTATACCCGGCTCAATTTGCAACATAAAATACCACTTCCATAATCCTTTTCCCATGAGTACTTGCGCACGCGCAGACTGTCGTCACTTGTTTTTGATGTGGACGTCCGCTATGTTGTTTCTCTGTCACTTTAAGTTGTGAACGTGTGTGAAACGAACTTCTTTATTCTCTTCTATTGATGACGCATATGCGAAAATTCTAAGTAACTCTCCACTGTTGAGTGTGTATTGTTAACGTGATTTTCGTCAAGATATTACGTAAGTACAATCCCTTTCCTTTCTATTTAAATTTTACCTTTTTTATTGCCAATCTCCTATACGTAAATATATATATATATATATATATATATATATATATATACTGAACAACATGAATATATCTTACCTTCTGATTCTCAAAATTATCTCTGGTAGTGCCAACAAAAACGGATGTAGCACCACAGGATGATGCTGATACTAAAGAATATATCTCGCCAACATTTAATTCGTCATTAGTTAGTTTTATGAACTCCATGTTTGCACAGATATCAACAGAAGGTAAATACCACAGCTAGCCTGAAAAAAAAAAATGATACTGAATTTACATTACGTAGTTACAGAACATCCAAACGTTGTAACATAAAACGAAAAGTTCTTATGTGCTACTTTAACGGCATTGATATTTCCATTACTTAGGCAGGCAAGTATAAATAACAAAAATAAAAAAATAATGAGCACGTTCACAAGTACTTTTTAAAAAAAGAAATAAGCACGTTATTTTTCATAAGCATGTAAATTAGAAAAATTAAGTTAAGTGTACATATGTAAGTTGTAGGAAATAAATATGATGCCTAGTAAGAATGCACAAGTACATGTTGAATATGAAACTGATCGGAATTCAATTTACCCGTCTGTCCAAATGACTGACTTATGAATACTGTACTGAGATGAAATTCTATTTATCCTCAAGAAGAAAAAAATCCCTTTCGGTAGGCCTACAGGCTGAGGTAGATCTCGAAGTTTTTTTTTATTTTCAAAAATTCAAATCTCGCCTTATATGAGAGCTATCGAGAAACTATTTATTGATTTGTAGATTACTCATCAAGAGCTGTTCAACGATACCTCACAAGACGTGTATATATATATATATATATATATATATATA
>JAGDQP010021823.1:0-31249 GCA_022664845.1 Lepisma saccharinum | reverse complement strand
GTGATTAATATGAGTTTCGACATGTTGTGCGATTACTGTTCCTGTGTTCCATACATACATACACTCATGTACACTATGTAAATTACATTCACTACATTGAATTTGATTTTCTTTTAAATATGCACTTATAGTTTTCAAAATACACTTGTCCACTATATATTCGCCCTTACAATTCAAACACTGAGCCATAATTCACTGCACCACAGGGTCTTCACGGGGAGCACGGTCCTTGGCACGGAGTAATGTCACCATTTCCCAGGGACACGTTCTCAATATGTGACGAATGCCCCAGTCAAAGTTTTCCTTCAGCGTAACTCCTGCTGGATGTTTCTCCAAATACAAGTGAAACAGTGTTTGTACAGTCCCTGGATCTTTCAGTATCAATTTCGTACGTTCTTCATTCAGTCTATTTATCTCGTAAGCTGAGGTATTTGGAAATGTATAGCCTCCACGATGTTCAAAGCAGATATGATTGCATGGAGTAGTACAGTTATTAAAGCACCCTTCACAGAGCATGGCATGGTCGGGAAACCAGTCCTCAATGATCGAGTATATGCAGGCTTCGTCCACCCAGCGCGGAGAGCATTTGCAGGGCTCCTCGGCGGGCGGAGTAATAACAAGTTCACTAGCACTTGCCTTCGACATAGTTACGTGGAGACTGACGACCCCATAAGCAACATATATGCGTTATCAGACCGGAAGAGTCGGGGGTGGCCGCTGTTTCCCACGCTCGGTCCCTTCAGGACCGGAAGCTCCATATGGTAGGGGTCACCAAAGGTCGTGAGAAACGTCAAAATTAAGATTAATGGGGCACAGGTGTTCAAATTTTGGTGGAAAGGGCTCCGAGAGTTTTAAACTACACTACTTATTTCCAAGTGCAAGTCTACTCCTAATTTTGTGTGAGTTTTTCTTGTCACTTATTTTTCCTGTATATATTTCTTTTTCTTAAATTATGTTTGTATATAACAAAATCATGATGAATGATCCTTAACCCTCGGAACGCCAAGATGAGTCATTTTCGACCTATGTATATTTCTCGAATCAAATAAAACACTTGTTCAAAATCAAGGTATTTTAGAGTATGGATTCATTGTATTGTATTTATTTATTGTATTTTATTTTTTCGAGTAGATACTACAAAATAATAAAAAATACAGAAAAAACTAATACATCATATTAACCTTGTAACCATTTTCATGGCTGCACAAAAATAAAGGTACCATGAGTCTCTTACTTATTTACACTATAAAGTACTACATATAAAACTACCAGAATCAAACTATCTTACTCTCTCAGTATCACATGTAAAGCACACCGTATCTGTTGTATTCTGATTCTTGCAAATGAAGCAATTACATTGCTGACAGTATGCGGAGTACTTGTCTTTACCACTACACAAACAGCATCGTCCACGTTTCTTCGCTCCTTGATTGAGAAATTATAAAATGTAGGTCGTTTGGAAAGAGACGTGTGATCATTAGAACCGACAACAACTTCTTATTTTAATATAAAATGAAATTTAATAATTGTCACACAAATAGTCCAAGATTGAATCAAATTGACTCACGCTTGATTTTCTTAAATTATTACACAATAAATACATGGGTTCAATGCCTCTCCAACTTGCCAGCATGCAACTATAGAAGAACGCCTAGCTATAGAAGAAATTGTCCAGACAACGGAATTCGCAACATTACAGACATACGCGAAATTTCCAAAATTCTGTATTATCTGGAATTAAATACGATGAGAGACATCACAACGCATCTGCTAATGAACATGTTTTGAATAATCACCAGTATTCAGTATTCCTTAAATCATCAACCAAGGTCAAAACTATCTGCCTTCACTTTCTCTAACAAAGGCGCGGCGGAACAATATGCGTTTAGAGTGTACTTACAGGTACAACAGTGGCTTGATGACCATTTTCCCCTGATCAGTGGGGTGAGCCCATGGAAAGAATAGATCCATATTCCCAGTGATAACAAACTATCCGGTACCTCCTGACAAAATTCTCAAAACCATATTTTGTTGCTGTACAACTGGATGTGGTAGAAGATGTAAATGCCAGACAATTGGTATTAAATGCTCATCTATTTGCGTCACCTGCCATGGTACATCCATTAACGCTGTACCTTCAGAGAATGAGAAGTTCGAACTTAATCATGTTAAGCTTAAGTAAAGAAGTTAAGCTTTAATCATGGTAAAGTGGCAGTGTGAGTTACGTATATTATTTGTGTCCTAAGAAAACTAAATTGACAAGTAAATATTTACGCTGAGAGTTTGTTCGTTTCTTATATTGCACGCTCATACAATGTTATTTCTCTGTTCCATGTTTTACACTAATAATAATCAATTGTATGTGTAATATATACCTACTACTACCGATATATTTACTAAGAATTTCCTTATTTTGCATCACCTAATTGTAACTAACAAATTCCTTTTTTAAATACTTACATGACTACATTTTTAAAATGTGCAATATTTCATTCACTCTATTTTCTAGACTATTGATTTTACGAAAAAGAATAAGGGATTTTTCCATACTTCAAAAAGGGATTTTTTTCAAAGAAATCTCTTAATATCCCCCACATTTCCCTTTCTGCGTACGTTATAGGGGCTTGAGCGATACTATATTTAAACGCTTGCTTTATTCTAAAGAGTAAGACGTAGTAACCATTAAATTCGGATGAACAATATTCTGTCCAGAAATTTTTTAGAACGTATTTCATTTCTTTATTTGTATATATTTTGCACTTTAAACAGGATTGGGAAATATATTTTTTCCACGTCACGATTGAAAATATCGGAATGGTATTTATTGGCAGAAATATTACCAATACCAAAGCATATTTTTCAGGGTACATTAGGTTTGCGCACTCCTAGTCAGAACCACTCTAAGGGAGGGGGGGCAAATATCCTAAAAGGGAGTTTTTCAGAGAAAATTCCCGATCGTGTTTCAAATTTCCCTTTTCTCGCACGTGATATGGGTATGGACAATACTGCATTTGAAAGCTTGCTTTATTCTGAAGAGAATGACTTATTAACCATGATGAATTCAGATGAATAGTGCTGAAGCAGTAAGTACTTAACAAAAGATCTCAAACTTCCTTGGAAGGCCCCGCCATTAAAGGGTTAAACGCCTCCTTCACTCAGCCGAACTCCCAGCCTCGGGAACTTTTAGTATGTTGTTCAGGATACTCTCCCCAACAACTTTGCAAAATTTCAAAACTACACGATTTATTTTTTCTATTTAGTGTTTTATGGTCTAGGTTGACTTGACCACAGTTGTTATTCCTTCTTTTACATTATATGATTGAAAATTGGAAAATACGAGTTAACGATTAATTTGCACGTGGCTTTCTTCTTTTATTTCCATTTTTACAATTTCTCTCATGGGTTCGATGCTTTATCAAATCACATTCTTTAACAACTAATTCCTCATGTGAAGAAAGTGTAATGTCTAATTCCTTCAAATACTATAGTTTGTTTAAATTTAACTTATACATAAAAATGCTAACTTAAGGAACTCATTATTATTATCAAACCATCTGTAAAATGCGCCATCTAGTAACTCATACTGACAATGTCTACGAAATCTGATTTAAATTTTTCTTCAAAGTAGGCTAACCTGCTCAAAGTGTCTCCTATACACAAGATGTACGTTTTATTTGATGCAATCAGAGAACTACCTATCCAGGGTTTTTCTCAGTTTCAGTAGATAAATACCGGGATTGTGCTCAAACAAAGGCTACTAACTTTTTCCATTTCCCAGGAACAGCACTCGTTATGGAATGCAGTTCCTTTGATTTTGACGAGGTTAAGCCTTAGATGTTTGTAAAGGCCAGAACTTCAAATTAATTAACTTACGAAATAAAAATACACAAATTTTCGTGTTTTTGTACTTCTTTTGCAGAACTTTAAGCTTTAAGATGTTGTTGAAAACTGCAGGTTACAACCTGCTCGCGCCTTAGCCTTTCCTATTCATTCTGGATTTGTTAAAATAAGCTGAAACTAAATCCACACTTCAATTGCCAATGAACGTCACAAAAAATAACAATTGATTAATGCTGCTTATTATCGATTACTTAATTGCTAGAATGTTCAACCTGCTACAGAGACGCCCAAATTAGATTCTTGATTCTGCAACGACCAGTTGGTATTTGAAAATTGTCAAAATAGTTTCATTAATAGGAGGGTTACGTACATATTTTAATGTATATCTGTTAACATAATGTAGATTCTGTTCATATTTTAATAAATATCTGTTAACATATGTATACTGCATTTTTTATAACAGCAAGAAAACAAAACAATAGAATAGGCCTATCTAGGCTACGCTTTCCTTCCCTTGATTAGAGAATCTAATTTGATAAATTGTGGCCTCTGAATAGATAGACTTTAAACCACTGATCGTTGTATTGAGTAGAGTCCCGGTTTTCTTCTCCATTTTATTCTCTCTTTCTCTCTCTCTCTCTCTCTCTCTTTCTCATCCGTCGTTTTCTCCACCCTTCACGGCCGATTTCCATCCCCTATCGTGAAACTTTCCGTCATGGGGGTCCGTTTCTTGTTGAAATTGACCTTAAGTTGATCGATCTGTTCCTTGCGAATTCCCTGGATGTCTGTTCGGAACAGGCCTCCTTAACCACAAGTGACAGATCTCCACTACAAAATCCCTTCGCTTTTCAGAAGGAAGAATGCTAATTTGAATAGCAGGGCTTGAGAAGTGTTCCTTCCTTCAATACCAACAGGATTGATTGGCACTAGAATGGACTATTGGAGAAAATGTATCTCTCTCTCTCTCTCTCTCTTCGCTCCATAGATAGAAAACATTCTTGTAATACATTTGTTAATTCTAATCCCGGAAATTGGTTTCTATGAATTTCAAACAATATTTCTTATTCACAATACTATTTTCTCCCCTTTATTTATTTATATGGATTGATATTATATTCAAATATTAAATATTTGAAATAATTCAAAACGTTCTTAGTATCTAGTGGACGTAGCTCAGTTGCTAAAGCTTTGATTTTGCATTCTCAAGCTCCTTGTTTTGAAACTAGTATACGACAATCCTGCCTGAATTTTTCCAGGATTTTTTTCCCCCTCAGTAATAGCATGCAAATACCAAGATGGTAGCGTCAAATTAGGCCCTGACTGAATTCTTCCTTTCGCTTTGCCTATCCCGGCTTGAGCTATGTGTGTCTAAACGCCATGAATATATTCAACATTAAAAAAAAAAAAAGTTCTTGAAATCAATCAGTTTTAGTGTTAAGGCACACAAGGAGTGTTCTATTTTGAATTTGGATTTTATTTGTGAACTTCACACCAATTTGGCTAAGTCTTGCTGGTGGTCTATATGTTAACTGAATTTTTAAAAATGCTTTCTAAAACTCACACAAACGTACGGTGAGATTAATTCTACTTTTAGTTCCATAAGTCTCGACCGCTACGGCGACTACATTGAAAACTAGAATAAGGTACGGTAACATTGTAAATAAAGTATTGTAAGGATATCTTTAATTATTTATTAGTTAGGTCCTATCGTTCTTTACTTTCTGGACGACCCTCATATTTTTATTTTTAGTACATTCCTTTGAAGTCCATTAGCAATTACATCCTTCCAGGCTGTCTATTAATCAACACTGTACTTTAACTTGAATGTGTACTTTTATCTCTTCTGCTTATCATTTTTCCATCTTCTTTCTCTCCGTCTTTTACCATTTACGTGGGGTCGACATTTCTGATAAGTCTTCTCCACAAAGCCATGTCCTGAACTTCCTCTGACACACCTCTCTCCACGAGATCCTTAACCCTATCCATCCATTTCCTCCTTGGCCTCCCCCTCTACCTCTCTTGCCCTCCACTTCCATTGCCATCACTCTTCAGTCTCCCAGCGGCCGACCATCCAGACTGAGGCGAATGCTGGGACGGTAACCATGAAATAAACTCTGGCTTTCTACCTTCTAGCATCCTCTCCGCATCCCTGTCCCGACCTGCGCCTCAGATGCCTAAACATCTTCAAATAAATTCAAATTCAAAAACATCTCCATTTTCCCCAGCAGTCTTCTATGTAGCTTAAATTACTAGAAAAGGGGTTCTATTGGAACGTTTGCAACAAATGCAATGTTTAAATCCGAATGTTTGTGCCTATTTAAATGTTCTGTCCTTACGAATAATAATTACACAAGTAACATGCCATTTGTACCTAATTCAAAGCTTTAGTTTGGGAAACAATAGTTTACAGCCAAACTGTCGTGACACCTGATGGGATTTCATGGTAGATACAACGAAACGAAATTCAAATAAATTTCGAGTTTGATAAGCTTCCTCACATAACTGTTTGTTCCAACAAGCTTGAATTAGGTTAGGTATAACGACCAAGTCGCTTATGATGTTCCAACAAGTTTCTTTCATACTTGTTTATTTAGTTCAACAAGTTTAAAAGGCTCAAAGCAAGTGACTCACAACCTTGTCCCAAGCTGGTATGCTTTATGGGATGGTTCTGAGAGATTACACAAAATTTAAGATTCACTTTGAATAATCGGGACGAGCGTAAGCCATAGTGCTGTTACTGCCCATAAAATTCATTTCATCTTGTCTTATCACTTCGAATAACGATAATTTCAATAATGTTGGTAAAGGCTGATAGAATAATTACACGCCTGCAGTTTTGTATTACCTTTTATTACAGGACTTTGATATAAAAGAAGAAAAAAATCTAAGATGTCTTTGTACAAATTACGGTACCAGGAATATACTGGACTTCGATCTGAAGCTTTCGCAGCTCTTTCCTTCAAGCTTCACCAAAATCACAATATAACTAACAAAGTTGCTTTTTAGTGAAATTAATGATTAAAGAATTAACTTCTCCTACGGATTTTAATTTGAAGTAAGTGACATTGCTCAATACACAAAGCTCGAAAGGCTCTTAAATCTGTATTTCAATTATAAACTTGTACAGATATATAATGCATCCATCTCTGATTGTGAATTGCCAGACACACAGTTTTTTTTTTTTTTTTTTTTGTCATTATCTGTCGAGAAAGCAGGCGATTTGTGATAATGTCGCTCAATGTTCCTCTGGTCTGGAAATTACTCATATTTCAACATTTCTTCAAAATAACTATTTTCACATTTTTTTTCTCTTTCTGAGTAATCTGACCATCAATTTGTTATTTTATGCCATTTTTCTGAAGGTATTTTTCCTCCCCCATCAGATATCGAGGAAATATAATCTCTCCAAATGTGGTCCAACTTGCTCAAGAAGTATGCCCTTTAGCAAGCTTGAAGGAGTTTTTTGATATTACACTGCCCAACTTGCTGATCAGGTTGCTAAACCGAGCTTCCCCGACAAGCAAGTTCGTCAGTGTACTGGCGCCTTATCATTAATTCCCGGGCTGTTCACATTTTTTTTACGCTTAAAGTGAAAACCTATGTTCTTAAACAAGTCTCATAACTACAGCCTTGCTGTATTAAAAGGCTAAGAAATTATATGTAAATAATTCAAACTGAATTTCAATATGTATCTATGCGTAATTTTATATTTGAGTTGAATAAATAATTATTTATTGGTTTTATATTAAATAATTGGTTTTATATATGAATATTTTCGACCAAGAATCATTTGTTTGAAGTAATTTCGTTGAGTAGCCGAATTTGATTTACATATCATTAAGGTTAAGAGAAAACTCGTTTTATTGAAGATTGATATTTTAAATGTTATATATATTTGTTCTTCGTGCTAATCCGAAGATCACCCCTTTTGTTGGCTCTCTGGGAAGTGTTCATCAGGGGACATCATCTTGCTGTCATAATTGACCAGTGCGCTAGAACACAAACTTCTCACGCATATAATATACAAATAGGAAGACAGTGGGACTCCGTAACGCCTGTGCGGGGCCACGGTGGCTGATTCGAGCTGCTACTAGCGTAGCAGACGGACGTGCCAAGAAGTGCTTCTGTAGTGCTGTCAAGGCTTCGACATCGAAGAACAGCGTGTGGTGAAATTTTTTGTTAAGTGCGAGATCAATAGCGTGTATTTGGAAGTGAAGTGATTTATAGTTCATAGATTTCAACGTAGTGAAATATCAATTCATGGATTAGTTAATTCGTTGTTGTCCTTTTTTTTTAATTTCATCAAATCACGAAGATAAAGTTCACCATGAATATAACCCGCCGAAACACTTTACGCATATTCTTTAGTCCAGTGGTAAACAAAATTCCGTCCAGTGTAGAAATGCATTTATGGATTAGAGAACAGTTTAAATTGGATAATGAGGACGTGCAATCAATAGAATATGATTTCATAAAGAAAATTTTGTACATCAAATTGAGTACAGCGGAAATCTGTAATCGTCTCTTGGAAGAGAAAAATGGGGAAGTTCCTTTTATCGATACAAACAATCAGTTATATAAGTTAACATTAGAATTAGCGGACCCAGTCTATACTTCCGTTAAAGTACATACTGTACCATCAGAAATGCCAAACACCGATTTAGCACAAGAATTAAGCAAATATGGCACAATAGTTTCTATTCGGGAAGAACAATTCAACCAGACTCATTTTTACACATGTCGTAGTGGAAAGAAACTGGTTAAAATCAAATTGATAAAACCCATACCAAGTTACATTACAGTCAAGGGTCATCGTTTGTTTGTGACATATTTTCAGCAGCCCCCCACTTGCTTCGTGTGCGATGATACCAGCCATTCTGCTGCCATTTGTCCATCTAGATCAGCCCCAAAAGTTCCCTCAGTGACAAAGCCTAATCCCCAACCCCAAGTGAGACAACCAAGTTCCAGACGCATGCCTTTAAATTTAGCACGAAACGAAAAGGTAGACATTGGAAATTTCAGTCAATTCCCTCTACTGTCAGGTGGTTCAGTGATTCCCCCAGATAACCAAAATGGACGTAGTGGTTTTGCCATCAAAAACCAGAAAAGTACGGAGGATCAACAGGAAATCATTTCCCGGATGTCCGAAGACACCAAGAGGACCTCACAGCCCCTCGAGGAAGAACCCACAGTGAGTACACACAGTGACATCCCGTCGCGAGCTATCCTGCAGGACAAGGTAAGTGTAACTTTTAGTAATAGTGAAGAAAAACAGCAGGAGAATGGGGAACACCCAAAAGCCCCACCAAGACTGGGGGAACCCTTGGAACTCCCCCACAGTAACAGTGTAAGCAATGAAGTAACTGGCGAAGTAATAAACCAAGATCATAATTTAAAAGTTCAAATTTCTCAAACACAAAGTGCAAAACCTCCAACTACTAGTTCATGTAGTGATTTACTTAGTCCAGCTGCAGACCAGGAGGCAAAATCATCATGGTGGGAAATGGAGACTGCTAGCGACAACGAACTTAGTAGCAAGGTACCCAACCAACAGTGTTCTAACGATCAACTGCCTCCTCGAGAATTTCTATCTCAAGCGGCAGAGGATCAACACGACAAACCTGTTTTGAAACGAGCTGCCTCTTTGGATGATGAACATTTTCAGGCGGTAGCTTTTAGTACTAGGGCCAAAAAGTATAACCGAACTTTAAAACGCGAAAAAGTGACATAAAAAAAAATACTCTGATTTCTACAAGACATAAAGATGAACTACTGTCAACATCTAAATGTACGTTTCAGATGGAGAAACACCGGGCTTCGTCAAAGTGCGGTAATGACAGTTTTATTTTGGGTTATTTTTTACAGTGTTTCGAAAATTTCACAACCTTGCCTCATTGCTAATCATACACAAGAAACCCAACGAAAGTCAATGCAATCTTATCGAATACTAACTTGTAATATCCATGCTTGCACAACTCCGACTAAGCTTCAATGGTTAAATGATTTTTTTTGCCTAAAAGACATCCATATCATCCTTGTACAAGAAGTCAAAATTTTGGATCCAGTTTTCTTTCCCAGATACCAAATTCATTCCTCACCGTCAATATCTGGAACCGGATCAGCAATTCTCACCAGACTCGATTTGCCTTTCGAAAGGATGCAAAACGTTGACACGGAGCGAATCACATCAGGTACACTAAATGACATTCAAATCACCTCGATATATGCCCCTTCTGGGGGCGGAAAAACCACACAACGAAATATGTTCTATGAAACCAGTGTAGCAGCAACACTACACTCACAAAGTAACTTGCATATTTTAGCAGGGGATTTCAATGCAGTTTTGGAAAAGATTGACAGTTCCCCCCACTTCAACTTCTCCCCCGGTTTAAGAGAACTGGTTGAAAATTTCCATCTTAGTGACGTGTATAGAGACAAATACAAAACAGACCCCGGATATACTTTCTTTCAAGGATCAAGCCGTAGTCGCCTTGACAGAATTTATATATCTAACAACTTAATAACTCAAGTTACTCGCATTGAAAGAGTTCCCCTACCTGTAAGTGATCATCTTGGGGTGCTTATGTCAGTGAACCTTCCTGCATCCCAAACCTTAAAATCTCACAAGACATGGCATTTCAATTCACTTTTACTACAAGATGACGTTTTGTGTAATGCAATCCGAACAAAGTGGTCCCAAATGATGAAGTTCCGAAACAAAGCAAAAAATCTATCAGATTGGTGGACCCTTTACTTAAAAAAACAATTAATTTGGATTTGTAAACAATATAGTATCAATCTTCAACAACAGCACTCAAGACAGTATAACTATTATTCAAGACTTCTGAATGATGCCATAAAAGAACATTTATCTGGAACAAATAGGAAAATCTTCATAAATGAAACAAAAGCTTTATTGCTAAAATTAACAAGACGAAAACATAGCCTATTTTTTCAGAGGAATCATATCGACGTCATAGATAATACAGAAACATCCTCTTTGAGGTTAATCACAAAAGAAAGAAGAAGACGTGAATCAAACTACTTGGGCGAAGTAATAACGCCTGAAGGCAACACTATCACGGGCAACGAAGTTGTAGAAACTTTAGTTACGTATTTTTCCTCCCTTTATGCCAGGCCTAACAGCAGTGTGGACGCCTCATGCCTCTTCCCCCCTACTCTGCTTTGTTTATCAGAGGAACAATCAGCAGACCTCGATCGTCAGATCACCGTGGAAGAAGTAACTCACGCCTTCCACACAGGCAACATAAAGTCATCAGCTGGCATCGATGGCCTTGGGCTGGCTTTCTATCGTAAATTTGCTGACATTCTCATTCCTTTTTTCACAGACATGTTAAACGAAATCAGAGTCACACAACACATTCCTTGTACTATGTTAGAAGGATTATTGGTGCCCTTACGTAAGGACAGTAAAAGTACAAAATGTGACTCTTTAAGACCCATCGTCGTCACCAATGCTGACATTAAAATATTACAAAGGCTAATAAACAACAGAATAAATTCACACATTGAAACCTTAATCAGCCCCACTCAGTTCGGTGCTGGAAAGAATAGACCTACATACTTATGTACCACAAATATTCGTGATTTCATAGGATTTTTTGAAAATAAGACTGAGCATTCAGCAGCCCTTTTAAGTCTGGATTTTCACAAAGCATATGACGCCGTACCTCTTTCCTATTTGCAACAAACTTTACAAAATTTTGGTTTTGGTCCCACAATAATGGGAATAATATCAGCCACATATTCAGGACGCAAAGCCTTTATTAAAGTACAGGGAACTCTTACGAAAGGTATACCCTTACAGAAAGGCCTCCAACAGGGCGACCCCATGGCCCAAAATTTATTTAGCTTAAGTCTAGCCCCTCTCATTTTTTCTTTGCAAAGTAATAAAAGAGAGGTACCAATATATCACCGTCAGTTCTCCGCACAGTCGTATGTCGATGACGTGTTATGTTTTTTATCGTCTCCCAACGATCTTCCACATATAACAAAGCAAATAAAAATGTACGAAGCACATTCAGGAGCTTCTCTCAACAAAAACAAAACAAAAATCCTGAGTCTCAATGCAACGAAAAACCATGAGTATGCTCGTTATTTTGATACTGTACCAAAGATAAAAATTTTAGGGCTGGTTTGGACCCCGAAAATTCAAGAATCATGTCAACATACTTATAACCAGGTACTACAAGGCATGCGACATTTTATGTATATCCACAAAACCAGAAATCTGGATTTATTTTCGAGAGTATCATTCTTGAAACAGTACGCTTTGAGCAGGATGTGGTACGTGGCCCAGGTTTTTTACCCTCCCCCAAATATAGTACGGCAGCTTAAAAGTGCAGCGATGTTTTTTCTATGGTTTAGACAACCTATAAGAGTGTCCTATCAAACAGCCATTTTACCCCTCGAACAAGGGGGATTAAATATGCAAGAAATCGAAATTCAAGCTTACAGTTTGAACATGAATAGAATCGTAAACACCCTATGTCAATATTGGTATACTTTAACAGGTACCATTATAGAGGCCTGTATCCGTGTCATGGATTTCATTTTTCCTTTGAACATTTATCCATGGGCACACAAATACCCATATTTAAAAGATTTCTTAATAGATGTAACATATAACGCTTTAACAACTCAGTCCTACGATTCCATGACCGTAAAGCAATTCTATAGTTAATTTTTAACAAAGAAATTACAAAATTATACACCCGTAGTTGTGGAGAAAGATATTTCCATAGAATGGACACAACTGTGGACGAATATAACCTCTTCCTTTCTATCAAACCAACAAAGGTCACTGTGGTATAAAATTGTACATGATTTGTACTTAAGCCCTGAGCGCTTATTTAGATGTGGTATCACTAATACAAATGAATGTCAACATTGTAAACTTCCATGTACTAGTGAACATATGTTATCTCAATGTCAATTAATTAAACCAGTCTGGGAATTGTACCAAATTTTTGTAGCTAACATAACACGAAACAATCCTAAGAAAATAAGCTACAATCAATATGTAAATCGACCTGATCATTCTTTGTTTCCAAAAAAGAAAACAGCTTCTGTAACCTGGATAACAGGAAACACAATATCATTAATACTCAACAGGTCTTATCCCATACACGTGGAAATTTATAGAGCAGAGCTCCAATATGCCTATAACAAAATGCACAGTGACTATCGGAGAAAACATTTCGCAAATTTTCTGTCTGTAATATTCTAAAAGAAAAAAAAAGTATATCTATATATATATATATCCAATGAAAACAAAAATGTAAATATAACTCCCTGTGTAATGTAAAATAGTTAATAAAGAATAAAAAAAAAAAAAGTGGCTCAGTTGGTAGAGCGCTCACCTCTGGTGCTAGGGGTCGTCGGATCGATCCCTGCTCATACCATGTGGGTTTTGTGGTGGACAAACACCGTGTGCGTGGGTTTTCTCGGGGTGCTCCCGTTTCCTCCCACTTTCTTCATTCCACCAATTCATCCCATTATCATTCATACGGCCTGAGCCATAGTTGCCTAAAGGCCTTAAAATAAATTCAACAATTCCGTAACGCCTGTGATAAAACTTTCCTCATCTTGGGTACCTAAGGATGTTGAATGTTTTAATTCAACGCAGTGAACGATGTAGATGTATGGATCTTAATTGTGTGAACTTTTGTTTATACTACACACGAATTTACGATCACAAAGTGTAATATTTCAGGTATAAGGTATTTTTAGATGCGAAAAGGCTTATGAATCATTTCTTTTGCACAACGGAACGAGGGATTTTGCCATAACAACCCTCTCTTTAATCTGGAACTACCCCAAATTATCGAATACTCACCGCACAGTTAAAAATCTTTACAAACCCTGCAAAACTCTAATGAAATCTACTAAACCGCCTACCTTTAGCTTTAGTGCAAACTGGGTATTGCGTAGTTCTATATCAAATCATCCAGTGTAACACAAAATTATTGATATAGCCGAAATTTGGTGTGTGGTTTCTGCTAGTCATATAATGGAAAAGCCTTAGTTATATCGTAATATGTTAAGGATAATGTAAAGCGAAGCGCTATCTCCGTAAAAAAAAAAAAAAAAAAAAAACTTTGGTAAACTTTATTTCTACATGGGCCAGTGTAGTAACTTTGGACTTCGGCCCGTCACGATTTGCATTTAGCTGTAATCCACACCCATGCCCCTGCCGGGACTCGAACCAGGGACCGTTGGGTCGATAGCCTACCGCCGCAGACCGCTCGACCACCCGGCCGGCACACTATCCCCGTATATGTCTAATGTATTTTTATCGCACGGAATTTCAATGCTGTCCTACAAATTCAAGCGTTGTTCTAACTTTCAGGGAAGAAAGTTTTCAAAAGATCGATCAAGGCCGATTTTTTTATTTTCGATTTTGTTCATTGTTGAAATAGCTTCATTTTTGTTGTGAATATCAAAACCGAAAGAAATGAAGCTCTTTCACCAATAAACAAAAAAAAAAAAAAAAAAAGAAAGAAAGGAAATTAAAAATTGTCATTGGTCGAACTTTTGATTTAGCTATGAACTTTCTTCCTTGAAAGTTAGAACTCTGTAGCTTGAATTTGTAGGAGCAGCATTGAAATTTCGTGCAACGATAAAAAATACAATAGACACGGAGGCAGTGCTGCCATCTTTTGTTGAAGATTTTTGCTTTACACCTTAAGTAGTTTATGAATAACAGTAGTTTGAAAAAGTGCTTGAAAAGTGTATAATGTTGGCTCAATGTACCTGGTTGTGCTATTATGCTGCAAAAACATCTGCACAGCACCAAAAAAAAAAAACCCCGCAAGACTTTTAAAGTTTCCATAGCGTTTCCGCTTACCATGAGGCATTCAGATATCCGTTTATGGAAGGGTGTGTACTTCCTTACCTCTAGTAAAAATTATTATTATTTTTTTTCTACACTCTTTCCGAATATAGGAAACTTCAGAAAGGCAAAAGTGAAAGAGGAAGAGGATCACTAAAATGACATATACATTTTTGGAAAGAGGATGAAAAGTACTACAAACAGAGAAAAAAAAAATGGAGATTTGTTTTGCCTCCTTGAAATATAAATGAGCATTACGTCTCTGCTAACATGATAAACTGAATGTGCAATTTTTCACAAACTTAAAATATAATACAGCTTCTGGGTTTATTGATTTCATATGAAATGACCCTTATCAGTATCATGCTTATTATCGTGGCATTACGTATGTAAAGTAATAACAGTTTAATGAAAGTCAAGTGGCAAAATAAATACCATTTATGAATATATGCTTTGACAAAAAGGCAACGTTTCTAAGAGAGTCGCGTAAGATTTTAAAATTACAAGAGAAAACCGTAGAGTTTTAATTTATTTATTAATATTGCTACCTGCAATCGTCTAGCATTACAACAGAAAGAGTTACACATGCATTGAATATGCTATTATTGAAAGGACTCATGGCCAATTTTGTCAAGTTTACAGGACGAACAAATAAATGTTTACTCCACAGGACAAGTGCCATTTCAATAATTATCATAACATTTCAATTCAGTATTAAACTTGTTAAAATGGTTGTATAAGTGCCCTTTTTTTGCACCAAATGATGCGTTGAAATGATAGTACTATAGTTTATGCGAGACCTTTTAATAATAAACCATTCAATTATATGTAACTCTATAGAGAACCTGTTAAGCCTAATTCACTCCATTGTCATCACAAATGCTAGTACAGTACTAACGAGTTAGAAAATATTTCTGTTCGTGTCATTTATTCCATTCACTAGTGCAGTTAACGTAGCTGAACTTCACCCATAGAATACAGCCTTTAATATAAAGGAAAGAATTGGTTGGAATGAGAATCCGTCCACAAAGATCTTTCCGAATACCAATTTGGCTTTGCTCCATGCTATACATTTCCCTGTCTCTCTTTCTTTCTTTCTTTCTTTCTTACTTTCTCTCTCTTTCACCAATGTATTCACCCTTTCTCTGCTATCCTTGCTCCTTTCTTCGTCTCCTTTATAACGCTCTAATGCTCACCGGACAGTGTTCTGTAACTCCATTCGTTGTAAAAGAAGCGAAAGAAAAGGGTCATATAAAAAGTTTTCCCTACTGAGTGAAGTTTTCCTATGTAAAGTGCAATAGAAGACCATTATTCTCACACAAACGAAACGTATCGGTTGGCTGAATCTCTCTCTCTTACTCTTTCTCTCTCTCTCTCTCTCTCTCTCTCTCTCCCTTTCTCATTTTGATCCTCTTGGTGTGTGTCTGTTTCTGAGTTCGAAAAGTGTGTAAGCCAAAAGTCGTGCTGTTGTAGTTTTTTCTACCCTTTTTTAAAGTCTTTTAAAGAAGAGGTTGTCACATCGGCAGAATAATAACAAAACTAAGGTGGTCGCTAAAAAAAAAAAATATCAAAGCTAACTTGGTCAGGTTTCAAAAACGAAATTCCTTTGTAATTTAATTCTCAACTCTTTTTTTTTTTTGTTCTCAAAGAAAAAATTCTTTTACACTCAGTATTTATGAAAATGTTTGATATTACAAAAGGGGATGAAAATCACAAAGTGATTTTCTTTTAATAAAAATGTCACTTTAAAAAAAAAATATTTAAAAAAAAAATATGTATGAAAAAATGTCTTTTGATTCTTCGTCTCTTTAATAGACTTCAACGTGAGCAGTCATATTTCATAATTCCTTTTTCTATAACCAGCTCAAAGCAGTAGTTTTTAATAGTCGTACAACGTGACTTTGGAAACATGTTCTAAAATTCATCAATAGCTTTTCCGTAAATAATGTGGTTTGGTTGTTGGTAAAAAATGTTGAATCTTTTAGGTTTCTCATCTTGTAAACAGTCACAGGTAGGTTTTTCCGCCACTTGGTCATTTCAAATGTCAATGCAGTAAGAGTTTCTTTACTTCCATGGCTTAATTTATCAACGGTTAATTAATTTGGAAAAGTATGGATGACTATTAACCTTAATGTTTCACCTGCACAATGTGAAGGGAATAAAACGTGATTGTAGAAAGTTTCCTGATATGTCATACTAATGAACGACCTGGCTTTAAACATTAAACGTCTATGTCAAAATTTGGAACAAGCTCGTTATACCATAGTTTATTTCTTTTATACGAAGGGGGCCATCCAATTTTTCTGTAATGAGTCATTCCATTATAAGTAGTCCAGCGCTGACCACTCGACTAGTCTCAATTGTATTAATCTTTGGTATGCAAGTACTCTTATGTAATGGTAGTTCAAAACCACAATTTATTTTTTATTTCACTTGGTTCGGTTATGGCTGCCATATTTGTGTTATGATGCACACCAAATTCTCAGGATGTAGTATGTAGGCATTTACGGAAACTTCAGTTTCTCAGCTCAGCTAATATCGTACCTTCCTGGATTAAAAACTACTTGACTCAGCATACTACTGGCTAGGCCTAGGTATAAGTGGTGATATGCAAGGGCCGTATTTACCACTAGACCCATTAGTCCCGGGCCTAGTAGCTGAATTTACACGTAAAAAATAAAAAATGTTATTTAAAAATGCGGGAAGAAAAATATTTAGTAAAAAACATTAGAACCCACTTAGGGGAGTATCAAACAGCATCAACTTTGACCTGGGTGACTCCTCGTATTTAAATAACTTCAGGTAATTTAAAGTAAATTTAATTTACACTAGAAATAATAAAACAAACATTAGAGCTTATATTAGGAATATGATTTATTCTTTTTTTTTGCCTTTGTACACAACAATAATAATTCTTAGTCAGTAGGGTGTGGCTGTGAGCTGTCTCTGCCAACGGGCGACAAGTACTTTGTGTTGAAGTACTCGAAACGCATGAAGGAGAAATTTACGCTAAATGTTTGGATATGAGAAAAACTAAAGTGTCTTTTTGGGTCCACAATGAGTAGATACCGTGTGTTCGAGTCCTACTGTGACTAAGGTTTTCTAGAGTTTCTTTCAGTTTCACCACACAAAAGTTAGGATGGTACTTTAACTAAGATACCGGCCGCTACCCTCCTAGTCAATATCTCGGTCTGATATAATGATGGCTAAAGACCTTACAAATTAAAAAAGGAATATTCTAATCAGTCTTTGAGTTGAAACAACCCCTTTTTTACATTTATTTTTCTTTAGTTCAAAATGGTTCGTGATGTCCTCAAATTTTGCAACCTTATTTTAACTCATTTCCTGATATCATGGAAAGATTAAATTTTCCACACCGACGTAAGTTGGGTAACAATACAATATTCCATGGTTACTTTCAAACATTTCTGTATGTTTTTATTAATACGGACTTCTTTACACTAAAATAAATACTAGTTTACAGCGATATTGCGTTTGGGCAGGTTGCAGAACACTAGGATTTGAGTCACAAAAACAGGTTCGTGATGCTAGAAACGAAATAATTCGAAATAAATAAATAAATATAAAAATCTTTCTAAAGACACTTTTCTTAAACAATTCGTACTAAAAGTAAAAAAAAAATAAGTTTGTTTCTGCATGACTAAAAAGAAAAGCATGGGAGGCGCCAATTCAAGAATTTATAAAGTGACTGTAATAGAGATCGTCCCATGCTTTTCTTTTTAGTCAAAGCGCAAACAAAATTATTTTTTACTTTTTAGTACGAATTGTTTAAGAAAAGTATGTCTTTAAAAATTTATTATTATTATTATTATTCTCCTTAACCTGACTTTATATATACAGGAGATAAATAGTCCTGGAGATGGTGTTTAACAGTCAAACAGGTGACCACGTATTCAATGTAGTTATAATTGTCTTGAAGGTAAATAAAATTCTGTTTTATGGACAATAATTACTAATTGCACTTATGTATCATTAATACGATTTCTTTTTGTTCAATTTACTTTATAGTGTTCTTGTGTGAACAAAAATAATTTTTATTGCCTTCTAATTCAGTGTAATTATTACGTGTTCCAAAAGTAATCAAAAGTAATTTGATTAAAATGGTTCATTGTAGGACTATGCCTTTAATACCATTATTATTAATGTTATTGAACCATATTTTGCAAATAATCACATTAGCAGCTTTAAATAATAATAATAATAATTATTATTAGTGTAACCGTATGAACGTCAGTGAATAATGAAAGATACAGGTTTTGTCCTGTCTGTCTGTCTGCACCCCCTTGCCCTCGCTCGATTTCAGCAACTACAAGTCCGACAGAATTTGATTCGTCATTGTCTGAAACAGTGAAGGAAAATATGACTTTGGCTCTAAAACTGACAGGTTCTTTTGAATTGTTTAGTATGCTCTATTTATGTCCCTCCTAGATCGCAATAACTACAAGTCCGACAGAGATGAGCCATGCACCCAGGGCTGGAATGGTAAGAATTTTGGGGGGTACATGCTGCTCAATAAAAATCCGGATTTGGGAACACGTTCCTTTATATTTATGCACTGAGGTGGGTACACGCTGTGATTTATACTATTAGGTGGGTACACGGCGTGTACCCGCGTATACCCTCCATTCCACCCCTGCATGCACCCAAAGTATAGAGAAACTGAGACCGTTGAATTTGTCGACCTGTGGTATGCTACCATCTTTGCGAAGATATGCATATGTTGCAGAACTCTTGAAAAATGTTCATCACGTGTAACTGAAAAGGATGAGGAGCTAAAGAAAGGACATTCAGCTTTTCTATCCTCCCAAGAAACAAAAACTAAATTTCTAGGCGGTATAAACATTGCGAAGGAGCGGAAGGGTAATAAACTAATAAATATTTCGAGACGACCCTGCTATATTCCTCGCGCGGTAGGAGGGTTGTTGGGGGAGGGGGAAGGGTCCTTGCAGTAACAAGGGAAAAGAATGCCATGACAAGAACTTTATTCTTCTACTCAAGTCCAAGTAGTTCGGCAAACTTTCAGAAGAGGGCACGATGACTGACAAATTGAAGCGCCTCCATTGACAAAAAATTAAAGCTGCAACATAGAATCCCCCTTAACAGCGTGCCTACCAAAGTAATCCTCTGTTGAAGGCGTTAGGCCAGCGTCACCAAGGTGGCGGGTTCGATTCATGCCTAGAGCATGGCTGTTTATGGATTTTAACTTAACATTGCAATCATTTAATCGAGACGGACCGAAGTCTAAACAGTTATTAAACTGGCTCAAATAAAATAGTTCTACTTATAACAGCGTGCTGAGCACGACGCAACAGACGCTCGAACAGCACTGAAACTTAGCAGTGACGCGAGCAGCTGACACCTCACGACCGTTCTAACCGTCGGGTAATGAGTGTTCTACGAAAATGACAATGCGTGATGTTTCGAAAAATTGATCACTCGATTGTCATCAGTAAGAAGGCTAGGCTTAGATCGTCCAACTACCTAAGTTTCTTGCTTACAAGATTTACCAGACTAAAACTTCGACTTCTAGAGGTATTTTATTTTGTAAGTTCGACTTCCAGAGGTTCTCTATCAAAAGGTTTTGAGATATAAAAGTTGAACAATACGTCCAGAAAAGAACAAAAATTCGAACTATCGAGTTTTTATTTCACAACATTTGACATGTAAAGGTAAATAAACACGGGGTGGAATAGGGAAGCTGACGGGCAATTAACAAAATTGGAGGTATCAAAGAAGGGTTTCAGTGTTATAAGGAAGGAGTTATAAGGGTTTCACTGTGTATGTTTAGTATTAATAAGCTAAGAACGAAGTGGAAGAAGTTACTTTATAACCAGATTCATTGTTACAAATGTTTAGTTACATATTATATATATATATATATATATATATATATATATATATATATATTAATAGCTCGAATAAGTTCGTTAATAACCAAAATCGGTCGCCATCTTGTATCCAATGTGGCCGCCGAACCCATTGTTATATAGAATACACAGTCTAAACCGCTGGGGCTATTGAAATCAAATTTGGCATAAAGGTACAACATCACTGTTAGATTACCAAAATGTTACCTAATGAATTCAAAGACGCCATCTTGGATCCAAAATGGAGGACGCAAGAAATCTATTTTCTATATCGTTTGAGTAGAGATACGAAATTTTGGATAAAAGTGTACTGTCACTAGCAGTTCAAGAAAATATTACGAAATGTTGAAAAAGTCACCATCTTGGATTTAAAATGGCCGCCGAACACATTGTTGTATAGAATACACAGCCTAAACGGCTGAAGCTAGAAACATCAAATTTGGTAACAAGGTACATTATCACTTGTATGTTACTAAAATATTACATGATGTATCCAAAGACGCCATCTTGGATCCAAAATGGCCGCCCCAAAAACCCAATTTTCAAATCATTGAAGGTAGAGAAACGAAATTTTCTTTGAAGGTGTATGACCAAGAGTGGGTTACAATAAATGGGGAAAATCTCCCCTTTGGGGGCGCAGCCCCCCGTGGGAAGGTGCAGATGGACACCATGGTGGTGTAGTTCTGTAGGGAGATTTTGGGAAAGATAAAGGAGGCGCATCCTCTGAAAAGCACTGAGGTTGGGGACGCAGCCCCGTACGGGAGTCTGGGGGCAGCGCTACCAGCGAAACAAAGCGAGTATATATATACGTCTTGTGGGGTATCGTTGAACAGCTCTTGATGAATAATCAAAAAATCAATAAATAGTTTCTCGATAGCTCTGATTTAAGGCGAGATTTGAATTTTTGAAAATAATAAAAACTTCGAGATGTACCTCAGCCTGTAGGGCTACCGAAAGGGATTGTTTCTTACATGAAAAATATTTAGGAAGCATATAAAATTGTTAAGAGTTTCGAATCATGCTGCCGGCTGTTCTAATTAAGGATTTTCAAAGATCTCCTCAGTTCCAAAACGTGAATATCTGGATGATATCTGAAGTTAAAAATCCTGACGCTTTCCCATTTATCTCGCAGAAATAACTCGTCGAGGGTTTGACAAATGGATGAAATTTGAATGAACTGATAAAATGCGAAGTACATACCTCCCAAATCTTTTCCGAAAGCGGGTGTGATTTATACCCCGATGGGCACGTAAAAAATATTTCATGCTTCTAGATTCGCCAGTTTACAAAACGTAGTTTCTAGTAAGATATAAAGACAACCAATAAAGTTCTTGGGCAGTTCATGTACTTGAACTGCAGGTGCTCTCCACACAGTTCGTTGAGAGCTGAGCAGGTAAGAGAAAGTAATGTGTTAGTTTATGTTTCCTATTGAAGCCGGCTGGTAGTAGCCATCACAGTTAAAAACGGAGACATCAGTGAGAGAAACTAAAACATAGGAACCCTGAAGAGCGTCGTACAGATCTGTATGGTTTCCGTTTAAACTAGTAACCAACTCTAGCGCAGTGAAAATAAAAATATACTAAGCATAAGGTAGGGATGTGGTAAATGAGCGAACAGTTCAAGGGTTGTTTAACGAATTTAAAGATAGTGATGAATACCTTCAGGACTCAACACGTACACGATGTTCTTAAACCATGGACTACTAGGGACTCAAGGCGGTTGTTAGGCCCATAACAGATGAAGTTCAATTACAATACGGAAACCACTCGACAATACCTCCAACAGCTTGGGAAACAGTATACAATGGCTCCGACACGAGTTGACTGTGGCTCAGAAAATGACACGAGTAAATTCCTGAGTTTCCTTATTGTCTTATCAGGGGAAGGATCCTTTTCTAAACAGAGTGCTGACCTGTGATGAAGTCGTTTCTTTGCGATACTACAGGGCGTCGCCACCATTGATTTGCACTACATAAACATCTTCACAAATATCAAAAACAACCAATGTGATAACAGAAGGTTACGTACGCTCTGTATTTAGTGGACTACTAGGGGTGTCTTGTATTGCGAACTCCTTCCACTTAGACAATCTATTAAACTGTTAACTTGCAGCTATTGGAACATGCGAATGAAAAACTCCGCGGAAACGCACAGATGTCATTCTCTTTCAGGACAACGCGAAGCAACATTTTGCTGTCACCCGTCCAACTTGGAAATACTAATTTATTCTTCATATTCCCCTAGCATTGCACATTCTGATTACCATTCTTTCCATTTCTTAAAGAACTATCTGCGAGGTCGACGGTTCCCAACCGTCGGTTAGATGATGACTTGTTTGGTTCATGTTTCACTGAGTTCCACCACCATGGGGGTTCCCTAGCGCACCCATCTCGTTGGAATAATTATAATAGCTGTTATACAATAACCTGTCCTTTCATTTATACAATAACATGCCATTTCTTGACGTTCTGTCCATAGGTAAGGACATAAATAAACACCAGTAATTATATTGTGACCTAAGCTCTCTGACAACCAATGTTTGCAGTGACGTCACGGGTGAGCATGTAAGCCAACTCACCGTGCTAAACAAAATAATGTATTATTGCGCACCATCTCCCTTAAATGTCCTTGCAGAGTCTCCATAAATTATCTACAACCATATTTCAAAATGTGTTGAGCCATATTCTCTTAGATTTCGAAACTAGCATGCATTATTAAAACACACTTTTAAATATTATTCCAGTTGCAATTAACCGAAGTTTTTAAACTTGCAGAAAAGTGCCAAAAGACCTGCTTTACTACTCAAAATTCTTTCATCTTGAAGACCTAGCGTATTTGATAGGTAGTTATTACCTCACTGCAAACTTAGACTGTCACTAAGTTTAGTCGTTCATACGCTACTACATTTCCGATACGCAAGTACATTTTATTCGCATGAAAATGGGTAACTTAAACCTCTAAACTCGACTAACCATAGGGATCTTCAACCTTCAAGGTGGGTTTCTTTAGATGAGAGTGTCATGGCGACAGCAGCTGGAAGACTATCCACCACCGTTATGCTTGACTTAGGAAACCGTACTTCGCTTCTCTGTAAGTCAAGAACCCTACCGAGTTGATATTGAGATCTTAGGTCAACACTAAAAGTTATATCCCTACAGGGAATATCGGATGGCGGCTAGATGGGACATGGGATCGCTTGCAGCGAAATCAATAGTGTTAACTATTTGGTCAAAGAAGAGCTCAGCAAATTTAAAGAGTAAAGAAAATCTAAAATGGTGCACATATGTACTGGACTTAATTAAATGTTTTATATTACTCCTTGAAGTTACTTTACTTCTTTCTGGAGTTCTCGCCTAAGTGTAATTTGAATAAATTGATTTATTGTTTTCGTTCCATATCTCGAGGATCGTCAAGCTTTCTTCAATTTCTCTGTCCTACAAAGTTCCCTATAAAGAAAAAAGAAAAGAAACTACTGTTGACTGTCAACAATGATCTTCCAAACGAGACACAACAGTACAGAAAAAAGAGACAGAGGAGTTTCCTGTTATTCCCAGTGGAAGGCAGAAGCCTCGTCGTGTAATCCAATGAAGGTTTTGTGTAGTTCAGACCGACTACATTTTGTCAAAAGTGCACAACACTGCTTTTGAAAGGGAAGTGGGACTACAGTAATTTCCCATGAGTCCTTGTGTCACATACAACACAAGTGGAAAAGACGATGTGTTCTTAGTGGTTTGTTTGTCCTTTTTCTATCCCTGTGGAAAATAACAGAAATGTGTAACATCAGTACCCGAAACTTGTTTGGTCCTTGGAGGTAACAAAATGTTGTTCGACACATCAAACAGTGGAAATGTGATTAAGACTTTTCCTAATCCGTCTTCAGCTTTACCTAGTTTATATTTCTTTTCTTCTAGAAATCCCTTTTGGCACTTTCGTTTCGATACATTATTATAACTGCACTTATATTGTTCCGGACTCCAGGTTGACCCGAAAGAAATGGCCCTTTTTAATTTCACTATCTGTCTGTAATATCGACAAACAAAACGGATACAGAGAAACTAACTTCAGAGTTTCAGTTCAGATGCCTTAATTTATATGACTGTTTTTATTCTCGTTATGGCCTACTTTATGCTATTTTTGTACGCTGTGCATTTAGCTTTTAATGTACGTTGACTCCTAAACTATAGGTAGAGAGAAGCTGACTTCGGGTTTTCAGATTCAGCAATCGCCATTTACACGGCCGTTTTCACTGGTGACGTCACAAACTTTTCTTCGTGGTATATTTAAACAATCTGCACTTCTATAAAATTTGCTATACAGCACTTGATCTGCAGTTCGGTACAATGTCATTGGGTCTGCCTTAATTTTGTGTTACCGACTAATTTGTACTTGTATTTTATACTGTATTTGCTCTCTAACCGTGGAATACACTCTGGTGTTAATGACAGTTTTCACACAGGACTTGTAGTCAAGTAGTAAAGTTTTTTTTTACGTACTCCGATTCCCTAATAGATGGTCATAAACATAAATTCTTGGGCTTTCGCTTTTGAAAATATCGGTTCTTGGTTCAATGTCGATTTTACGTTTCTTTATCCTTTGTTAATACTCGGTTTACGGCTACCGAGCCTTGGCAGCGTAACAGTAGTAGAGCGTTGGGAGCATAACATTCGGGAGGTTATGGGTTCGATCCCAGCGGTCGACCATTCTGACTGAAGTTTTCCAGGTTTTCATCTCAGCTCTACCAGGCAAATGCCAGGATGACACCTTCAGGATACGCCCTGGCCGACACCTTCCTGAATCATTTCCCCTCCCCTATCCCGGCCTGAGCCTTAGATGCCTAAAGGCCATTAATTAAATTGAATTCAGT
Source organism: Lepisma saccharinum (assembly GCA_022664845.1). Classification (NCBI taxonomy): domain Eukaryota; kingdom Metazoa; phylum Arthropoda; class Insecta; order Zygentoma; family Lepismatidae; genus Lepisma; species Lepisma saccharinum. The sequence goes on along the minus strand of JAGDQP010021823.1, from coordinate 5,803 downwards.
CGGTTTACGGTTTTCTTCTGTTATTTTTTTGCTTTTTTGTGTTTGGTTTTCTATTAATTAGACCCCTACATTCTGCATCTTTTGGATGATCAGCTCTTATTTTATTGGGGGATCTTTCTCAAATGCATTTCGTTTTAAACACTATTTCTCTTATATTCATGCCTTTGAAAGAAAAACAATTTAAAAAAATACTATACACCGCATTTGTTATGAAACCATTACAAATGGCAGTATTTCAACTTAAAAATGTCAACTGGGTACTGAACCACAAAATAAATTTTTCCTTCAGTAATTATTAAAATATGGATCCTTTTTTCTTCAAAACGGTTTTCCACATTCCTCAAATTAACTCTGAGAAAACGATTTGTTAAATTTAATCCAGCTTGCGCCATTAAAGGTGCTTCCTTTGATTTGTCTAAGTCTGAGGTCAATGTCATCATGGTACTACCAGTAAGGGTTATTTATTGCAGCACATGCAAGAACTCATGAATCTATAATACCGCTAAGTTAAAATCATATTGAAAGATTGTAACAGTGGCATGTTCTGAAAGCCAGAATAAACTTTAATATACAAACCACGAGGTTTCAAAACAAAGACTCAGCAATTCGCCCAAACACAATCAATTATAAAATAATAATAGATAGCAAAACTCACTCTATTAATCTCTCTCATGCCATCTGGCGTCAATCCAGTGGGACTAGAATTTTAAAAAAATATGGTAATATAATTCTGCATTGAATTTAAAAATCGCGAAAAGCCTAGAATGCGAGATGACCAGCTGATACTGCATGTTATTGATTTACAGGACATTAGAAACGTCAATATTGCGCATAGTTTAGGAGCATTATTTCATTTCTAGTTCGGGTCAACTGACAACAGATGCCAGCAAAGTAAATTAGCTAATTCGTTTTCTAGTACCTTCAGACTGCGGCGTCAAGTCCGTGTACAAATTAACGTCAAAATTTTAAAAAATCGTCTTTGTGTATGTGTATATACGTAACTTAAACTATAGACATGTGTTCCCTTGATTTGAGGAGTGATTGTTTATCTGGCGGTGATATAATTAATCAGTTTGAGAATGATATTATTACCACCGTGTGAAAAACTGCGGAACCACTGAAGCTACATATCTCCGGAACTATTGAAGCTATAAAGATGAAACAAACACCACTTTCAAGACAAACGTATGAGCTATAAAATTGGTCCAGTAGTGTTAGAACGTTAAGTACTTAGTTTTATATGCATTTGTAATTCTTTGTGGCAAAAACGAATTATTTCGTTTACTTGAAAAATTAAAATAAATAAATAATTAAAGCTTTATAATTTCATAAAGAATTGCAATAAAGGTTCGTAACAAAAACGCAGGAAATTTCATGCTCTCTCATTTCGATTATCTTCACTTTTTCAAGTGAATGTTTTTTTTTTTTTTAGTTTTCAGGGACCTCTTCGGACGACAGTTTTCAAGATGGGGACGAACCTACAGGTCAGAGAGTGGTAGATACTTCAGAATCAGTTTCCCACACTCTTTTACTATGAAGAGGGCTTGTTTCATTTCTGTTGCAACAATTTGTTCCTCACATGGGAATAAAATGACGTAATTTTACTATACTATTTATTAGTCACATAGCAAGGCATATTTTCTCTCTCATAATCCCATGGCCATCCCTGATTAATTTTCTCGTATGTTGTATAGTATAAGATTAAGTACCAAATACATCTTTTTCAAAAATAAATAATTAAATAAATATGAAAAAAATAGAAGGGTCTCATTTTTTAGTGTTCAATGTAAAAAAAATGACGTCAGACGACCTTGACTTGATTTATGGTGTCACATATCGTTGAAAACTTTGTTCCAATCCCTCTATAAAGGCCGCTTTAGACGGAACAATTTCTCGTGCGACTTCTCGTATGAAAGAATGTATACAATCCATAGTACGAGATTTTTCGTACGATAAATCATACAATATTGTATAGTGTTTTGGATACGAGGGGATAATGATGAAACTGCTGGAGTTTATAATTGTGACACCTCAGGCTTTTAGGGTAATTATGCCACAGATATTTGTGAAAGTATAGCCCATTGAAAAAATTGGAAAAATTAAAATATTGATAACAATTAATCTTGACGCAACAGAAATTCAGTTAATTGTAATGTCAAATTCTTCTACCAAGAGAATCTAACTTCTACTAGGTTTCAGTGGTAATGAAATTGTCGTAGTTTTACTTCTGTACTTCGATAAAGATATTTCAATGCGGACACAAAAAACGTTGAAAATTTTGCTGTCTTCGGTGATAAGTTCGGAGTCATATGTGTTGTTTTTACAATATTCCTGTGTTAACAAGATACGTGGCATTACACAGCACTTCAAAAGTATAAAAATCGCGATATGTTAACTCCTATTTATACATATGCGGGATAAGCATGAAATACTTGCAAAATACAAAAATGAGGAGTAATGTAGATTTTATATGATTTATAGCCTCATTTCGCACAAGGTATATAGGTGTGAAATAGGGTGGGGCAGCTGTCTTAACCCTTGAATAAAAATTAGTTCGTTCGATTAATTACCTATCTCATGCATTGACTTGCACAGCTCTGGGTTGATGTCGACACTCTACTTACATTATGTCTACTTCTGTAATTACTGTTCAATGTATTTCATTATTTCGGATGCACAGAGCGTATATGTTTATCAAAATAATTGGGGTGGAATATGATTGCAAAGATACCGGTATCCTCTGCATTATTTCCCTTCATACTTATCATGATTGCAGCAAATTCGGTACTCTACGCACAGGAAAAACAATGAAAATCACCTTAACTGCATTGCACAATATATAGGAAAAGCAGTAGCTATTAGATCACATCAGAACTTTGTCTTTATATTTTTAAACATATTTCTCACCTATTTAGTACCTTTTATGGTTATAAGAATGCAAAACGTAGCATTTTGAGGTATTGCCAGTCCTCTATAGCAGAAGTAGCTGTACTGCAGTATCACCGACCTCTTTACACTTCTCTTAAAAACATTGTTTTATATCTTTATACCTGTAATAGTTTATTATGCCATTATGGACGTTAATTTCTGCATCAAGTAATAACATTAATATGTTCTCTTTGTCTCGCAATCCATAACCAAACAGCCGAATAGGAAAGGACGTTATATTACCAGTACTGGCGATGTCATAGATTGTACGAAAAATCCGCTGAAAAATAGGACCGTTTCTATTTAGAGAACACCTCGGAGATAGCATGAAAAATCGTACGATCTGCGCTTTACACGATCAAAGAATGTAACCGATAGGATTGCACACGAGGGATCGTACGAGAAATTGGATCGTCTAAAGTTGCCTTAAGGAATTTTGTTTGAGCTTTCTAGACTAGTTGACAGTACCTGGATTCAATTTGAAAATATCTTGCCGCATTAAAAAATGCGAAATTCTGAAACATTGACGTTCATTTGTTCGAAATTATAAGGCCCATGGGACTAAAAATTGACATGGTGACGTACTTTTGTGAGTACTATGAACGCACTAAATTTCGTGAAAATCGTAGATGGTCGGATTGTGGGCTGTGTCGATTTGAAATGGAATTGGCCGCTAGCGTTTCTTTGAGTCTATATAGCGTGAAAGAAACATGAGGGGGAGGGGGGGAATTGTAGACTGACAAGATTAAAATCGGCCACATAAACTTATCTCTACATCGGAATCGAAAGTTAGTATCCTTTTATGTGCTTTAATTGAGGCACTAGTCTGCATAGCAGAGTGGAGAGACGGATAAAATTAAATTACAGAGGACTAAAATTTAGTAACGGAAAAGGTCCGCCAAATACTGTACCTAACTTCCGTATTCGACAGTGGCGGCTCATCAGATGAAGTTGCTGAAGTTGAGCTTCATTTATTATTTTGATATGCATGAACTAAATAGGCATTAATAAGTATTAATTGGGTCACAAATTAAGTAAACATAATCTAAGATCGGATTGTGGCATTATCAGTATCCTGTGAAAGTCCAGAAATTCAAGAATAAATGTTAACGAACAAAGATATTAGAAATGTTGATAGAACTTCAGCTATTATTTGTGTCACGAGTCACCACTGATATCTACGTTTGTTCCTTAACTCTTTATTCAGGACATTTAAAAAAAACAGGTTGCATCACCCTATGCACGTCCGAGCCGAATAGGTTTTCACAAAAATACCCATAGCTACTAATTAATGTATTTACCACACACTTACGATTCATACCTCATTTTGTTCCTATTTGAATAGACTTTCGAATCAAACCACCTACATGGGGCTATGACGTGCTTGGTGGGTAGAAATAAGGAAATTTCCGGAAATTTTGTATAGAGAATTCCCTTTTCACGAATTTCGAGGCCCCGAGCGGCCTGATTACTGCATTGATTGTGAAACCGAATACGTCAGAAATATTTGTGTGTATACGTAATAAAGTCTTCAAGATACAATTGATTGTGTAGGCGATAAGAGTGCTATGATTTAAACTCATCTTGATTCTTTAAATTTCATTACAATCGAATTATTGAATGAACAAGAATGAAAATATCTCCACTCTAAATACATTGGTTTCCAGCAGGAAACGATTTGCTATAGTAAAATACCCATAGATCCTATCCAATTCCCACACACTTACAATTCATACATCGTTTTGTTTGTATTGGAATAAACGTCCAAAATACACAAGTCGCGTGAGGGTACGACGTCTGTGTGTGAAGATATATTTTCCGCATAGAAAATAGGTCATTCTTTGATCACATACGAAAAGAGTAAAGAGGAAGGGATAGTAATATATATATATATATTATATGGGTCAGTCTAGTAACTTTGGACTTCGGCCCTTCACGATATATCATATACATCTAGTTAAAATCCACACCAATGCCACTGCCGGGACTCGAACCCGGGAGTCGTTGGCCTAACGCCTTAGACGACATGGCTACCCGGTCGGCTAAAGAGAGGGGCTGAAGTTCGATGCCGGAGGAGGAAGAGTTCAGCTGAGTAGGCCTACCTGTAAAATAACTTTAGGTTATTGAAATTACTTCGAACACCTGATACACTAAATAGGCGGGACAATGACGTAGTTGTTCAAGGTCAAGGTCAGGAAACACATAAAAAGCAAGGCAAGTTTTAGACATGACGTCATCACCCCGGTTTGCTTGCAGGAATGCGATATTGACTTCAAATTAAACATTGGGGGTTTCCATGAACGAAAACAAAATACAGTACCTGGGTTCATTTATTTTATGGCAAAAAAATATTATTAATATGAAAATGTTCATTTAAATGGCATTTGTGCACCTGCTCACCACACACACTGACTGCAGCTATTCTGCAAACATTACGCCATGCACACTTAGAGGTTTAAGGACCTATGAACAATTGAACAGTCTTGGTTGACTTTTGCGCTTTTGTCCCAATCAAGGACGTAGCCTCTGGGAAGGATGGGATCAAGGTCCAAAGCTCTTTGAAGTTTGAATTTTAATAAGATTATTTGTTAGTCCGCAGACCAACATGCGATACTTTCCCAACGAAATTGACCTTAAACTACCACCTTATTAGAGTGAATCCTATTTTGGAGTCTAGCCGAAGTATCCGTAATATATCTGGTGTAGTAAAAAGTAATCCATTATTTTGCTAATAGATGGCTTCAGTGATCTGTATCTCGCGTTGTATAAGATCGATCGGGTTCAACGAGATGGCATTCAAACGATGAGATTGCGTACTACAAACACTTTTCAGATAGTTGTGATGAGTTGACTCAGTGTTGTGTGAGCGCGCGTC